>JACSZP010011835.1:0-21646 GCA_016161895.1 Pinna nobilis
AGTATTGGTCATGCCAGGTTTGTGATACTGATAATTCCACCGATGCTCTGTGATTAAGATAATTGAATTTCCATATACAAGTGAACTTAATAATGTATGACATTCGAAACATTTATCTTTATTCCCCCAAAATGACTTTTATGATTTTAATTAGATTCTTTTATACGATACATTTACAGTTGATAATACTGCTCATTCTGGCCGGGAAGTTCAATATTATACCAAATTGAAGAGATTTAATTTGTTTATAAAACATGATAGAAATTATATAATGCATCATCGTCAAGAAATTATGATTATTAAACGTTTGTTTAATGTTGTATAAGCTATTGACTATAAGGAATCTATATTTTACGGTAAGATGATTTTGTTATATAATGACACATGGACAACATGATAAATATTGTCATGCACTTTGTTTGAACTTGTTTTCCGATCAGACCTGTAGGTTAAGACAAAACATAATTATTTTGACGTTGTTTTATAACTGTAGATTTTCCTAAAACATTATATTACATGCTTATAGTCAACACGATTTTTATTCATTTTTCGTAAATTTCATTTATATTTATCCTTCAAATTATTTTTCTTCCAAATTAAAAATCTTTAGACCGTTCCCCTTGAACGATGAATTGATAAACGATGAAATTGTCCCCAATCGACCGCCACAAGTCAGCAGAGCAATTGGTCAAGTTCGGTTATCATTTAAACTTGATTTGCACAGGGATAATAAATGGTAAAAAATTCACCCAAGATTCGACGTGTCTCTAAAATATGAAATAAAACAATATATCAGATGAAAATTATACGAATTTGGATCATTTAAATAAATAGCCATTGTTACTGCCAGCGGAATTCTCTTGATATATTTATCAATATGATTGGTTGGTTGTATTGTTGTTTAACGTTCCACTCAAGAATCTTTCACTTATATGGAGACGTCCCGTGTGCCGGTGAAGGGCGATCAACTTTGCCTATGCTTGGCCCTTAGTGCCGTAGATCAGGGAGGATTCTTTAATATGCCGAGACCTACTGTGACACGTCACGGGACCTCGGTTTATACTCTCTCATCCGAAAGACAGGGACTGCCAACCGCACCATCGCTTGGACTCACTAACCACTAGGCCAAGGCGGTCCCTATTTATATGAATAAAGTTCTGTAAATACTCATATACACGTATTAGATAAAATAATGTTGCCCGATATTTTTTTGTAAAAATGGTGTCATCTGAAAGTAAGTCAGTTTTGTCAAACTAAGACTTCTTACAACTTTTGAAAAACGTACCTTTGCAACTGAATCGAAATAAAATGCCGAAGAGAATAATTTGATTCTTACTAACTTTACTAATTAAACAACAACTGTTCGAACAGAACATAAGGTATTTATTTGTCTGGTATAATTAGTTGTGGCCAAGTAAACATCATAAGATCTGAAACTGACATCTAGGGAAATCACGGCTGATTGTCAATATGTTGATTCGTAATTCCTCTACATCTAGTTCCTTTGGGAGAAATCCAGTAAAACTGTAGAAGCGTCAAGGGATATCCGAAACGGCAAAACCTATATAATGCATTTAACTACATAAAAATGAATAATACAGGCTGGCATCATGAAAAAATAAAACTCTGAATCCCAAATGGGATGGGACCAGGTGTCCGGAAGGAGTCAGCCTCATACGCTCTCCCCATGGGGATGATCCTTTGTTATCAGATTATGTAAACTTTAGACAAGCTTGAAACTTATTATTATGTTTAAATCATTTTTTGTACAACTGACTACTTATTCAGTCAAGGCGCTTAGAATTGGAACTCTGATTTACAAGTGAAGAGGTAGAAAGCAACGGTCATGCGAGAAAGTTAAAATATTCCTTATATCAAATATCTAAAAGGAAACTGAAATTAAAAATATGAATCAAATATATTTACATGTATTTAATATTCGGGACAAATATCTCAGTGGATTTCAATAGAAATAGCATTCAAAAACATCTTTTAACAGACTATAATCTTCCGACCCCTGCAACATTTCTACTTTGCTGTCCGATTATTTGGTCCATCACTGTTATCTCTCATTTTCTTGTTTCTCGCTTATTAAATCAGAAAATGTAAAATTCGAATATATTTGTGAAATCTTTATCATTCTTTAAATAATAGGATAATAAGATCTTAATCATAGAATAAATGTTATGTTTTCTTTTTTTTTTCAGCGAAATGTCGAGGAAGATGGGCTATTCATGCATGCTACGGAGGTAAAATTTATATTATTTATACACATGTATAATAGTGTATAAAACAAATTTTATTATTATCTTTAACCATTATATCCCCAACTCTCTAGTTACTTGCCACATAATTGATATTTTAATTCTAATTCATAGCCCTAGTGTTAATAGTGTAATTTGAAAGACTTTCGTATTTGTACTTTTAGTCATTCTAACATTGACCGACAGGCATATATACCGGTGCATAAATTGTTTTGCAGTTTGAAATTAAAAGAGGTGTTCAATTTAGTATGATACAAAAGAACAAATGCGATTTATTGAGATTTAATTCTCAGTGATTTTCATGATAAGTACAAACAATGTATCCGATCGTGACTTTTGCTACTAACTTAACCTATTAAGCACATGAAAAGACACTCGTATTTATCTTGTAAAGAATTAATCACAAGAACTACAGTCTTATATCGATTGACAACTTGGCAAGAAACACTGGTCGTAATTCTGAAAGATTATGCCATCACGCAAGCACGAATTAAGGAAAGGGTGTTCTTTTTAATTTCACACTTCAATGTGGTATGCCAAAACGATTCTGAGATTTATTTCAATTTAAGCACACTGATTATTAGTATTCTTGTGAATTCTCTCATTTTATCATTACTCACTAATTGCCTCCGTTTTTATCCAATTCATCATACCTTTCATCGGTAATTGTCGTCAATGTTGTCCTTATTACTGTTGTGTTGTTGGTTACCGTCTAATTCAAGAATCTCTGACTAATACAGACACGCCATCGAATACAGGTGAAAGGTTTCGGCACAAATAGCCATTGAAGAATGTCTTTAACGTGCCGACCCCCACTATGGCATGTTATCTCGTTTTCTACTGTCTCGTCAAAAGGGTAGGAAAAGCCATCCGCCATTACCATTTTTTTATCCTCAGTCTCGAGGCTTGAAGGAGGCCACTTTACTTCATAATCCATTACATGGTCAACTGTAATAATTTGAAATTATAATAACAGGTCCTTTAGTTACAAGTAAAACTAGCTGCACGTTCGAGAAAATACGAGTATGAACTGACAATTATTTTTATTTAAAAGATTGTTTCACTTGAAAAGCATCATGCTTTACAGGCTCAAGAAGCCGGATAGACAAAAATAGTATTTTTATATTATATGTAAATTATCAAAATCGATATTACATGCACATATATTAAGAGTGTACTTGCTTGACGCTTTAATTTATAACCTTGACATTGAGAGTCAAGTTTTCGATGACTCGAATATGAAACGTCACATCTGACGTCATGTTTGGAGCTATTATTATTCAAACCGAAAAATATCAAGAAACAAAACAAAAATACTCATTTAAGCTGAAAATATTAAGAAACAAAACAAAATGCTAGTCTGATCAATCTATTAATTATATGACTGACTATTAGACATTTTGTTAGCATGTTTAAGTAATTTAAAACTAATAGGTAAGTCAAACGCTTTCTTGCCGAGTAAATCTTAAATAACTCCTTATTTTGCATTCCTTACAGTAATTATGAAATCGATCACTGTTCGTAACCTTAACCTTTGTAAATGACATCAAGTAATGATACACCAAAATTTACCATTTCTATACAAGACAATTGTATCGAGTAATGATGGTATTGTTGTTTAACGTCCCACTCAAGAATATTTCACTCATATGGAGACGTCACCGTGTGCCGGTGAAGGACTTCAAATTTTACCTATCCACGGCACAACTGGCCGTAGAGCAGGGAGGGTTGTTTAACGTGCCAACACCTACTGGGACACGGGGCATCGATTTTTACTGTCTCATCCGAAAGGCAGGGACGGCCAACCGCGGAGTGGCGCTTACGCGGCTCGAACCCGGATCTTCCGATTCGCAGTCGAACACGTTAACCACTCGGCCACGGAGGCCCGATCAAGTAATGAAAGAGGGATACCGTACAAACTGTATCCTTGATTTGTTATCGATACGGACGAAATAACCTCAATATCAAAACTAAAGCATCACTT
The DNA here is from genome assembly GCA_016161895.1 of Pinna nobilis. Taxonomy (NCBI): domain Eukaryota; kingdom Metazoa; phylum Mollusca; class Bivalvia; order Pterioida; family Pinnidae; genus Pinna; species Pinna nobilis. The sequence continues at coordinate 4,249 of JACSZP010011835.1, forward strand.
TTATGGGATAAATTTTCGCCTGATCCAACGTCTAGCCNNNNCTAAAATTGGTTGACTTTATATCATATTACATGAATCTGTCAAAACGGACACGCTGTAGGTACTTCAACATAATATAAGACATTCACGTCTTATTGGCGTTTCGTGTTATAATTGAATTACTTGTTCTTTTGTGTTGACGGAGTGAAAGTCGTTACTTAAGAGTTGTTATAAATGTCAAAACACAAAAGATGTTTTCCTGAAAACCCACGGATATTTATTGATTTAACATAATCTTTTATTTCTAGAAAGTGAAAGATGTTGACATAACATCTCGATACCCATTTGTATGATGCTCCTGGCGGTGTTAAAAGTTGATTTTCTATCGTTATAACGCAACACCGAACGTCCAATTGTCTAGTTCTCCAGGAAAGGTCGTTATCAATTAACTCTATTGGTTGTTCTTCAGTTTCTTCGCTACTTCCGATCTCCTGGTTCGTGATTTTATCATTGTTTTTGTGAGTCCCTGTGGATATACAGACAACGCAATGTCCTCATTAAGGCACTTGACTCACATTTTAACAGATGCGCGTTTTATGCCCAGATCATCTATCAAATATTCATTTTGATTACACTTCATTAAAGAAAAACAAGATGCGATTTATGCTTATGTCCCATTTTTGTTTATGCTTTTTCTATCGTATTGTTAAAGGATATGTAAGAACTAAAAGGATTTTTTCTTTCATTCCTGCCTTTTAATCTTTTATAATATAAATGAAAACTTGGTTTGAATAAATACGTGTTACTTTTTTTTAAAGTCATGTTTTACGGGGTTTTTTTCTTCTCAATATTCGCATTTCATCCTTGTGTACAAAGCTTTTGAAACTAAACACCATCATGGTTCGTAAAAAAGTCATGTAAAAAGTATAAATTTGATATGGGCCAATGAAAAGGTAAAGGCAACGAACAATTAAGATCTCATTATTCCCATAAGGAATGCAAAATAAGGCGCTGGGCAAATGCGGGCACCTGGATACACCAGAGTTGGGATCAGGTGCGTAGGAGGAGTAAGCATCCCCTGTTGACTAGTCACACCCGCCGCGAACACTATATCTTGATAAGGTAAACGGAGTAATCCGTAGTAAAAAATAGTGTGTAAAGAACGATCTAACAACCATTATGAAACATTTCTTTTAAGTCTTCCTAAGATTTCCAATGCATTCCTATAGCTTGATCTTTCAAATTAGCCCCATTATTAATACCGTTCTCTCCAAACATAGGTTACAGTAGCTGGATGTACAGACAAACAATTTATCTATAAAGCAATCACTTAATGCAACATTGTACCCGTACAATTCCAATCTTTTCCTATCCAGTAACAAGAGCTAATACACATCAACATTGAGTGTTGATGATTTTACCATACTCCACAAAAGGAATGAGCTCTATCTTTATAGCTTCATCTAAAAAATTATAGGAAAATTTTCGCCCCTTCGGCCCTCTTCGTCAGTGGGCGAATTCAAAACCGGGACGAATTGAAAACAATTAATTGATTGAATAGAATTATGTCAAGGTTGAGCAAATTTAAAACAGGTCAAAACTATTTGCAAGTGATTGAGGACGAAAACAACACGGGGCGAAAATAACTCTGTGTGCTGTGATCTTAAACAGGGAAAAAATCACACCTGATAATAATTTTCTTTTTGAGAAACTGGGGATTTCTATTTACAGGAAACGGAAAAAGATCGGGACAGCCAACAGATTTATCCCGCAATGAAGATAACAAGGGATTTTTTCTTAAACAGTTACTTTCACGAACAAATGATGCCGAGGACGATTTAAATTTAAATGATATAGACAGTGTGTATCCAACAGATTTACAAAGTAATGTCGATTTGGATTTGCCGTACGAGGGTGAGGACGGAGCACGGCAGCAGCTGCAGAGATTATCAGATTTAGTACAAAAATACGTAAGTCACGTGATATTCCGTAAAGATTTAGTACAAAAATACGTAAATCGCGTCATATTCCGTAAAGATTTAGTACAAAAATGCGTTAATCACGTCATATTCTACAAAGATATAGTGCAAAAATACGTAAGTAAAAATACACAAGTTCGTTGATACTTTGTAAAGATTTAGTACAAAACTACGTAAGTAATTTGATGTTTTGTGAAATCTGGTATCTAAATACTAAAGTCCTGTGCGTAAGGCAAGAGATATTTTGTAAACTATCCGAACAAAAACTACGTGTAACATGTGTCATTCTGAAAAGCTTAGTACAAAAAAGAGATAAAATCATGTGATTTCATTTTAGCTATTGTAGGATTATAAATACATATAGAGAAAAGATGTCTTGTACGAAATGCGCCGTCAAAAGACAACATAATGCGTCATAATACTATTGATTAAAACGTTTACGTTATAAATATAGAATACATGGATAAAAGATAAGAATAGATACCAGAATAGCTCACACCTATTATGATAATGAAACAGTCGCCTGACATGCTTTTTGTTAAGTCATTTAAACATTATTCCAGGAAAAATTCAAAATATTTACTCCCAGGTCAACATTTTGAATTAATAACATGTATATCACTTTTATGAAAAATTAAGGCGGTAAGGGAATTTGAATACCTTGTATAACCTGATAATGAAGAATATATAACCTTCCCGAACTGAAAAAATACAGGAATCAAGCAAAATATCAGTTATAATATACACCTATGGCCTTGTAGTTATCAGATTAACAGTTCAGAAATACCAATGTTTTCGTTTTGATTGTTCTGTAATAACTACCGTTTCTTTTGGTGTTTTGCTTGATCCATCTTCTAGTCAACTTTTATTTGCCGCCTTTACGTCTTCAGTGATTACCCTGTGATAATGCAGACGACACTTTTAGATTGTTATATCATTACTTTCGCCACTTTGACTGGTATTCCTGATTCGGATAAACATAGATTTAATCTTTGACAAACAATCAATGAAAAACATTGTATTTTGAACAAATTATCTTTACTAAATCTGTCACAATGTTTTCGTCATTACTATTTATGTAACGTTCACACCTGAATTATTTCTAATGAAAATATACAGTGAACGAGTGTTCTTCTTTGCATATTGTTACTTGCAATTATGATTGTAATTTAATATCTATAGCAAGAATATCAGTGAAATTGATTTCCTCGCTAAAACGAAACCACCCCTTCCCAATATAGGATTTTCATTCACTTCTAGCTGTAGCGAAATTATGAAAATCTCCTCTTTTAAACTCAGAGTCAAGATTTGAAAGAAATGCTAACTCTAGCGGCAAAACCTTTGACGTCATTCATTTGAATGTTTTAAACATAAATATAATGTAACTTGAATCAATAAATGTTTAATTGTTGAAACACATTAATTGATCATTTCGTAAGCGATGTGGCAGGTAATTGTCATTGGCTTAAGTGGTTAATTTCTAGTAACAGTATAATGGTGATAAAGGGACTCTATATAGTAATCGTAGTTACGCAATATTAATGAGATCACGTATGATTTGATTAAGAACTCAATAACTCATAAAGATAATAAAATCAAAACATGCTGTGTAAAATACGTATTTCATCTACAGATTTACTCAACTTGAAGAGAGATTACACGGTATTCATTTAACATATTTTGGTTTGCGTCTTGCAAAATACGACGGCGATGGCATTATTTAACCTGCGGTGTGACAACTCTTACCATCCGAAAATTTTGAAAATAGAACTATAGACGAAATAAGATAACANNCAAGATATTTTCAAAAATATTTCTGATGCATGTTGAATATTTTTTCAGGTTGTTTGTATCATTCCTCATAAAGTAACATTTTATTTTTGCTCGTTTTATATTGTTTAATCTTTAAAAAGAAATATGAAGAAACATTTCAATCAGAATAAATTAGAAGCAAACAAGCCATTATGTCCTACACCTCAGACTCACAGAAAATTCTACTTAGCCTTGGATGGAATTTTAGCGCAGATAAAATACACAGAAGGGTTTAGAGAATGTATGAGACATATGTCTGAGGGATTCATTATAATGCCAATCTTTATTATCACTGGGAGGTTCTGATGATCGTAAATTTTCAACACTCCAGTAGGAATCCTCATATCTAAATCTAAGAGCTAATTGTGCTGTAAATTCTCGTGAGATCGCTCTAAAATCTGAAAGCCGAACTTCGATCACCCTTTCTGTCTTCTATAAACACTGAGAATCTCGATAATCATTTAGAAAGCCTGCATGCAAGACACCATAGCAATTTGAACAATCTTTACAGATGAATATAAAGATATTATATTCTATTAGCTATATTTCACAAATATTGACAAGTAATTCTTGGGGGATTATCATACAATATTAAGTTTCCGTGAGTTGTAGAGGATGAAAAAAGACTGTTGGTAATGTCATAATGTATGGCGAATAATCTATCAAGGCAATATTCCTATAGGATGTATTGGAAAATTATTGTCTGGAATTTCAGCAATTAGATTACCATCCACAAATATATCAATCTACACAACAAAATACGTGCTAATCATTGCCGCGGTAATTTAACAAAACATAATAACTATGCTCCCTGTAATACTTCCGTAAATGTATTTTTTGTGCGTAGTTAATTCAAACATGCGATAGTATATTACCAGAATCATTTTCGATCGCGAAACCTATTCTGTAGCCGGGGCAGACATGATAAAATATTCGAAACAAAATGCATGTGTCAGTTTCATGAAATTGATTCCGAATATGTAAATGTGAGGAGAGATTACGGGTCATGTTTGGAATTTCTTTCCAATGCAATTACACGGAAATTTTCAAAATTCACGATGAATTGCTCTAGTCTGGACGAAAACATATCGATGATTTTAGAAGCGCTTATTTAACATCCGAGTAATGACAAGTAGATGAAGATTAATTTGTTTTTCTGTTCTTCTCCACAATACTGCAAAGTCCTAAATATCACAGTCATGTTTTGCATCAAGTTAGTCACATCTGTAAGGCACAGAGATAATGTTATGTCGAATTGACAGACTTTTGGTGCCATGGCCCTTAATCTGTTAAATATACAATGTTTCCGTCACTAAGTAGTTTCCGAGGCCGGTGTTTGCAAATCATGTTTTTTTCATAAAAACTTTCATTTTCTTTATTTTTCTATGTTTTAGCTGTACAGAAAGAAGTTAAGACAGTTGGCAGGAAATGACGACTACGTCTGAACGGTCATGCGCAACGACAGCACTTGGCGTACAAAGAAGGGGACACTTTTCTTGCGTGCGGACTTATTAAATCGACTATTGCTTTTCAAAAAAAAATTTCAAAAAACCTAAAACATAAATTGAATTTTAAAAAAAGAATTTGGCTTCTGCGTGTATTGTTCAAGATGTAGTATAATTGATATTTCCAAAACATTTTCCATATCATATGATATTCAATGTACAAATTATTTTTCCATTAATTTCCTTCAAATAAAAATGAAGATCGTAAGAAAGTTTTACCTTTTTCATTCATGGTCTTCCACACATAATTGGTAGTGTACTGTTGTTTGACGTCCCACTGGATAATGTCCAAATGGACACGTCACCTAATGCCAGTGAAGAGCTCAAAATGTGGTTCTATTTTCAGCATATGATTTCAATGAGCATAAATGGTTCATTGTTCATGAACAAGCCGACATTTACCATGACATTGATTGACACTGAACCTCGAGTTTTACTGCCTCATTCAAATGCTAGAAAATCCAATTGCACCCCTCCGACCCTCTCTAAGCACAAATACGTACAATTTACCATTTCTGAGCATTTCACTCAAATAACATGATGAGAAGTTGTATCACATTTTCAGAAAGTATCGCTTTTAAAGCCAGTGAATCAGACTTGTCCTTCAGACATAAGAACTGTGAATAAACATCTGTAAAAAAGAAGGTTAGTGCTGGAAGTCAAGGAAATAAATTACTCTGAAAGAGGAAGCGTACGTTTATAGCCGCTATCTTGGCTACATAGCATTGAAATGGTAACAGAGTTCAAGTAAAATACAAAATAATTTTCAAAAGAGGAATATTTCTTGCGGACGTGTCAACATATCGATTTCACATTATTTTCATTAGAGAACACTGACATTTTATTCTACGCAAAAGGAGAATTCAAGATATAAAATATACATTGTCAAATGCAGAATTACATACAATTTCATCTACATTTATAGTTCGTCACATCTTTTGAGACGAGTCCCGATACTTCATTACAGATCCCTCGACAGAAAGTTATGACATGAATTTGTCTGAGTTGTATGTAAAAGTCCATTGATGATGTTTCTTGAAATGCTGTAGGATGGTTTATCTGTTTTGATTCGTCTCTTTTCTTTAATGGGTCTCTTTAAGTGGATGCTTCTCGCTTTCAAATCATCAAAATAATCAAGTTAGTTCAAAAAATTCTCCTTAATCTTCTTTTATATTTTGCTAGGTTTGTTCTTGTCCTTGATTTTGATCTTCTCCTTTCGTTCAGGTAAAGCAATGTAATAATTCGGAAAAAATTGATACACATGTAATAACCAATACCTAGAGGAAAGGAATCCGTTAACAGTAGTATTTCTTATGTATAAAACTACAAATTAAATCAAAGATGGCATCAATGAAACCGTGATCACTAATTTGCATTTTGAAACCGGATTCAAGACTTACTGGTTCTTCTTGTAATATACTACCAGTGCTACAAAGCAGACGAAATTGAAAAATGATGATTATCTTGTGAACATGCGAGTCCACAAATGTGTTGAGATCATGTTACCGGAACAATGTTTTAAACGAGGCCACATTTACTTTCAACATGCAAACTTTAGGATTAGCTCTTGTTTTTAGACCTATCATTCCACGAGAAGCTTAATGTGAGACAAAGCGAACATGAAACAAATCTTATTCAAGCCAATTGGCCACGAATACGTCGTTTCTGTAACTCTCCGTAGTGAAGAAGAAAAGCCCGTTGAATTATCACGTGACAGTGACTTTTAGTGACAACCATTCCCTAAATGAAACACATTGTCTTTGCTTTTAATTGTGTCACGTGGTGATGAAAGTCATATGATCTAAAGTAAAGTCAGATCGATCGCTGAATCAACGGATTTTCAGAAAGTAAAAAACAAAAATGAATAAAAAAAATAATGATAGTAAAACAAGGTTTTTCGAATTTGTAAACACATCAGCCACTTGAACCTCAAATAACGGAATAAGATGACCTGAATTAGCCGAGAGTTCGGAACATAGTTCTTTCAACAATTTAGTTTTCCAGTCAGGGCATGTACGAACCTCACCGCAGCCTAGGATGACTATGTGAGAAAATTCACTTGCAGAAGGTCGATGGTGTCTCCGCTGGTACATTGATAACCGTGTTCTTTCCGTAAAGATTAAACCGCCAACATATAACTAAAAAAATATAGAGCGTGTCTTGGACTAAAAAACAAATAAATAAAACATCAATTTCAAACAACGATATGATGTCGCTATCAGCTACAGCTAGGAAAGTGAACATTTTGACGTATGTTACTTCATGGAAACAATATGGAGATCCACTTGTACCGGAATATCATAGAAATATAAAGGATCTTCTTTTGTTTTTCTTTTTGGAAAAGTAGAAATTAAGATCCCGGTGAAAAATAATTCTCATAAGAACTGTTCATCTTGTTGTTATTGATTTTAAAACTGATAAAGGTAAACTAATTCCAAGCTAACGTATCCGTAAAGGATTTGCAGAAAATTTCTTTAATCGTATGGGAGCATAATTCCAATCATCTGTTGGGAAAAAACGTAAAAGTCCATTGTATGCTATCTATAATAAAAATACACCAATGTGTATTCGAATGAGAAACGAGAAGCATCATGATTGAAAACAACATTGCTCGAGTCACTCTGCAACGATGACCCAAGTTTCAGTTTTAAGGGTTGTTATGAAAACCTGAATCTAAAATAGTTTTCCTCATTAATTCGCTATTACAAATTTGACATTCACTAGATAGAGAGGAAACTAACGTTGAATTTAATAAAACAAAAACCAAATGCGTATTGCCTGGTACTCTAAACAATTAAATCAGACACACGCTAATTGACTTTGAAGACTTACCACAAGTAGGAGACAGAGGGAAGAATGAGAAGTAACAGAGACAGGATCTTATTCTGTTAATTGAAATGGGGCCGCTTAGATCCAGTATAGCGATATGCTGCAATGAAGATTTTAATACATTTTCAGTGTCATCATTATAACAAGAAAATCCAATTAATTGAAATAAATGTTTTTGAACTGACTTTTTAAATTAGAACATTTAATCCGCATTCTATCATTAACGTATTGAAAAATAAATTTTGTCATTTTTATTAATTTGTTTCTTTTGTATAAAGAAATAAAGACATCAATTATTCTGAAACAAAATGTATTTAACAATCTTAATTACAGAGACTACAAATTTGTACAATAGCATTATATTTTGAACGGATTGATTAATTGATGTTTTAAGGAAAGTAACGTAGAAAAGTTAACTTTTTAAAAGGTTTATTGTATATGTCAATCTTGTATCTCTTAGATTTCAAACTTTCAAAAAAATTTGCTCCGTAAGACCTGGAATACGTAATGGCAAGAGTTAAAAAATCTCTGTGCCAAGTTTACGACAAATCGGATGTGCCATTTGGGAACCTTTGCAGGCCAAGTATCGAATCGGCCCGAATTTAAAAACAAATAAGCTTAAGACAATGGTAAAGTTATGAACATAATTTACTAAAGGATTCTTTGAAACTTCTCAGAACAAAAGAACAAAAGATGTAACAAACGTCATCTGTCAACTTTCAAAATATTACATTTCGCGTGGGAACATTTCGTCTGAAGTGTATCTCATTTTACATCAGGGACTCTTTTGAAAATTCAGAAAAGTGATCCCATTGGCATAAAATCCGAAAAATACCGGCCATGCAATGCTTGAAGGAAGGTCCGATCTCTTATTTTCAATGAAACACAACGTTTTTTTTTATCTAATATATATATCTGACGTTTGCATTAGGTTGAATAATTCAGTCAATCAAATTTGAATACTTTGTGTTCAAATGACAACGAGGCCTAGAGATTTAATTTCAACCTATTGAAAAAGTCAATCAGGATTAGTTAAACAGCATATTTCTTTTTCGGCCTAAGTATTTGATCATATATTGGATTAATATAGCAAGTCATCATTATCATAATATTTCATAGAATTCACAAATCGGAGTAAATGTTCAGCAGATTCATTTTATCTGTCTCAATACAAGTTGATATTTTGAAACAATTTCAGAATGAAGATAACCTACCCGCATATTTTGAATAACAATTGACATTACGAAAGATAGAAATGAGACATACTTAGATATACTTTAAGTAAAAGTAAAGAAATTAATTCGAATTATTTTCTCTAATCAAAAGGCATGATTATTCTTATAAATGAAGAATATAAGTTTGAAATTTATGTAAGCTTAACATGATATTGTGATCGTCTGTCAGGATTTGGTTGCTTTTGAGCACTCAGAAAATGTTGGTGAAATAAAATAAAATAAGGAATTGATAGAATAAGGACATGCTTTTGTCATCTGGAAGTACATACATTTGCTGCATATTGGATCAGATAAGTATATATATGCGCTGTGGTGGAAACAAGTGCTACTATTACGGCGTCGGTAGTATGTTTCAATTGAGCATCTGACAACTGGCGATAACGCTCTTTGATTGGTCCATTTAGAATTCATTAACCTACCTATCTACAGTAAAATGACAGACAGAAATGGCATCGCATATCAACATGGCAACATCATATCCAGATTTATTTAACACCCATATTAAATACAAATAATTACAGAAAACAACTAAGAATTGTTTGATTTTGATCTAGGCTCTGGTGTCTAATGTTCATTGGATCGAATCACATGAGATTCTAGAGTACATATTCACTATCAACACAAGCACAAATATGCCTGGCGTCTCTGAGTCTTCGTATTCTATCAGCTATCTGTGTCAAATATATTTAAAAAATCCTCTGTACTTTTATCTAATTATGAAGCATGTGCTTATTTTTGATCGTCTGTTTTTCATAATTGAATGCTCTGAGAATCCTGGAGGCATGTTTTGGCGCCAAAAATCAAAGAAGTAACTTAACAGAAGAATTTGAAGGTTAAGCACAGTTAACTATACTCCTAATATTATACATGTAAATGTAGCCATTATCACTTCAACAACACCTAGTCCATCATCATCGTCGTCGTCAGCGTCATCATCGTCGACGTCGACGACATATTAGTCGAAGTCTTCATGGTGTTGTCTTCGACATCAAAATCATTTTACATGAATGATTTATTTCTTATCCCTGTATTACTATCAATAGTAGTAATATTGTATATTCTCTAGAAATTGCATTTATACTTAACTTTTTCAATAAAATTTTGCAAATGATTTTAATAATTGAGAAATGATATTACAAAATGACTATGATTTACCAACTCTAATTTTACCTCGAGGGTACTTTATTTTTTGTGTCAAGATTGTATCAAAACAAATTGGTATTTGGGCTTTATCATGCACATCTACAATTCTGTGCTTCTGAATTGAGGTCATAGTATGCATAACAATGGTATCAGTTAAATCTATCTATTTTCAAATCTTAAGCTACTCGCCAATAAGAAACTCAGACCGGGATGCGTTGTTGAATGCTTGAAATTATCATTGCGAAAGTATTATGGTCAATTTGAAGAACGAACTCTTTGAGCAATATGAAGTCCCCTTCTGAAAGATATAGCATGATGTTCTGGAGCATGAACATTTAAATCGACTATCTTTCGCGGATCAGATTAAGAATTCGTGACCTTTTTGACTGAGTTCTACATTTGACAGGACTCGTAGGGTTTCCATGGAACATTTGCAAAGAAAAGTTTGGCACACCAACAGAGGACACTGACTCCTTCGGAACACCTGGTCCCATCCCTTTTGAAATATGAGACACTTTTCCATGTTAAGACCGTATTATTCCCCAGTGTGTCATATTCTTAAAAATTTAGTCTCGAATAGACACTGATACTTCTTCAATTTTTATTTTAGCATTTGATTGCAATGAGCATAAACAGTTCATTGTTCATTAATAAGCCGACATTTACCATGATATTGATTGACACTGAACCTCGAGTTTATTTCAGGCACGTCATATCGACCAGTATATTGGTGAATTACGTGTATTGATTACGTTTATTCTTTCGATGTTCTGTCATCCTGTAGTTGTAATTATAGAGTTCTATCTGCGTAGTCAACAAGTGCCCTCTGTCCTTGTCACTTTATAACACCTTTATGACGTCACATGTCATACACACTCACTATCTATAGCGAGGCTATTCTTGTTGTAAGACATTTGTTAACCATATGATTTCATATAAACCGACAGATAAACATTGCTATCACTGCTGAAAAACTTGTAAGATATACCAGTTTGGCAAAGTAGGATCTTTAATAAGCTCAAATGCATGTAAAGAATTTGCATAAAGGCCAAATGATGCAAGTCGCCATTTGTAAAATGCAACACTTTTTCCAGTGCAAGGAAAAACTGAAAATCTCTACCATGGTACTTAGATAAAAAAAAAAGCATTCTAAGGGTAGTTAAGTTTACGGTCTAAAATGACTAAATGTTTCACGGGCTACACTTATATGTGCAAGTTATTCGATTTTTAAATAGTTCCATGTTCATCAAGAGGATCCATGCACAAAAGGTGCTTAAATAGAACATGATATCCATTAGGATTTGTAAGTTGAAAACAACCTTCATAAATAATTGAGGAAAACAGGTCAACGTATTAATTAATGCAATCTACTGAGTTGGTCACAATGTTTTAGTGTCCTCGTTAATCAATTATTCAAATAAAATTTTTCCCGAATGACAGAAAGTTTCAATATTTTTTGCTCGGTACATTTGATCATTGAAAAGTAATTAAATAAGTTGACATTTATATGTGACAATGGACCTCTGATTTTACTGTTTTATCCGAAGAACAGAAGGTCAGCAGATTTCTTACGTAATCTCAATATTCCGTGGGGTTTTATCAACGCGTCGATGATGGCGTTTGTTGCATCAAATGAACTGTTAAAAAGAAAAGCCAATCACGGACAAAAATATTATGTTGTTACGTACATTCGCTTTAAGCTTGACGACTTATATTCCATAAGGAATATTATTACTCATTAGATTTATATAATTTCCCAGATTTTAGGATTATCATTGGTTCTCACTATTTGAATTACTTTATAGGCAACGTGTTTTGCATCCTTCTATAAGTAAATTTGAATGCTTCTTTTTCTGATACTTCATTGCTTTCAAGCTTCAATTCGCCTTATTAAGCCAAACTAATTCAGTGATTGACAAATGAAACCACACAATGATACATAGTTAGTGTGCCATACTTTTAACTGTAGAAGGCTACAGATTTTACCAAAGCAATTGAAATTCTATAACTTTTATTCTTTCAGGTTTTATGTGAAAAAGAAACAACTTCTTATTTTGATTTATCTTCATTACTGATTGTTAAGTATTCCGTAATATAAAACCTTCATGTATCTGTTTTGTTCCTTTTAACTTAGGACTAGAGAACTACATCTAATCCCTCATGGAAGCTGTGTGCTATTCTGGAGCACGACCATTTGCACTGATTCTGACCATTTGCTAGTCAGATAAAAAATACTTGACATTTTCAACCGAAATGGACATTTTACTGAAACCTTAGGGTTTACATGGAACATTTGCAACGGTTGTGGCATGCTAACAGGTAGTGCCGACGCCTGTGGGATACCTGGTCCCATCCCAGTAGAGATTTGAAATTGCTTTCCATGTTAAGACCATTACGTACCTCAGCCTGTCATCAAAGACTTGGATTTTCGAATACCATTTGGTACTTCTTCAATAGACCTTATTACCACCATGACGGAGTTACCGCTCTTTGGGAACTCTTGTACGCATAACATAAGAAAAGGAACAAGTCTCGCGAGACAACGCGATACTTTCGTGACATTCACCGTGACGTGTCAATAAACCATGATGTAAAGAATGTATGTATGTATGAATCAACAACGTTTAATTAGAATTAACATGCTAGGTAGACGATGTTTTGCAATAACATGTAGAAGTAATAGTAGAAAAGACAACACTATCAAATTTCCTAACTACCCAAGTTTGAAAATATGTGCAAAACTTGGCTAATTGCAGCAAGGCGTATTGGACTTACCATTCTGCAGCGAATATTCGGAGAGACTTTAATTTTCGTCAAATTGAAAAGTAATGCCCTCACACACTCAAACGAGTTCTTTTCTTTACCATTGTAATAAATAAACCCTTTTTACTTCAAATATATAGTTTAAACGATTGAACATTTCGTAAGTTACTGTGACAGTTGTCTACCCTGTGTGTTTGTAAACACGTTGTCCCGATACTTACGCTAAACGCGCCTTTAACCTAGAGAGTACCGCTGATGGTAATAACGCCTTTTTCATTTAGAGGTATGTGTCATAGATTTTTTTCTAGATCACATTATTTCTATCCTCATTAAATTCAGATGTTAATACTTCCTTTTTTTCTTTTTACCCTCAGACATGCCCGCAGTTCAATTTTGAATTGACATCGCTAAAATAAAGTTCAATCCTAAATATATTTTTCTGAATGGAATCTCGACATTAATCTGCTAAAAAATAAAGAAACAAAGCTGCTCTACACTTCATGGCCTAATCTTTTATGTGTTATCATGCATTCAAGGCTTGTAAAACAAGATAATTCCTGGCATTTATTGACGACGTTCTGAGTTAATCGATAGTTATTTGTGTAGACTACCACAAATCATTGGCTCCATTCTCAATGAAAATAAATTACAAACGTCAAGATTAAATTTTCTATAGGTCATACAAATTAACTAATGTTTGTTTAGCAGTAATTAGCGCCTCTTTCCACAGTATATCGGTATTTTCGTGTTTGCTGTCGCTCGAAAAGCGTATTGAGAAAAGCACCTATATCACTCCTTAATCCTTTTTCTTTTCGGTAAAATGCTAAAGAGCACATAAAGAAAGTCTCCGAGAAGAAAGTTCTTGACTCATTTTGAATGGAACTGAAAAGAAAAACGTAGAAATCCTATAGAAATTCGAAGAAGAATAAATGAAGTGCGAGTAGGATGAAACTAGACATGTTTCAAAAAGGTTACAATTCAGAGAACTTATGTGTTGTGAAGCAACTATAATTGAAACTTTTTCATGTTTAAGCTTTCATTTTCCTTTAAAGACTCTGGTTATAACAATAAACACTAGTAATATATTATAAATGTAGACCATATACTATAAAGTATTCAAAATATCTTTTTTTCTGACATGTTCAATGTAACTTGGAACCACAGCAAATGAACCACATCACGTGGGAGACTACCTCACTATAGAGGCCCTCAAAATATAGTCTGCCTACCATTATTCTAGGGTTTTTCAAATTCTCTAAGAAGACCTCACTAATCAGACTGATTTAAGCGTTTCACTTGAGTGCTCTAAAAGCGAATTTCCACTGTAGTTTGTTTTTATTTTGGTTTTTTTTCTTCATCAGATAGTGTAAAATTCATAATATTCACTAACATATATTTCATCCTTAAATTGTGTTTTAAATGGTTCATACATAGGTGTATTTTTTTCATAAATACTTCATAACAGATGATATTGATAAAGCAATATCTTTATCGATCCATTATCACCTGTTTTTGAGAGAATAATTTTCACATTTACAATCATACGTCATTTTAATGAAGCACATGATTTCCCAGTGGTCAACTTCGATTTTGTTTTATGTATTAAAATAACGATTTGTCTTGTCTCCCAGGGTGATACCAGCGATGGGAATCGCTCTGGTAAAAGCGGAAAACATTAAATTATGCACGCACAATTATTTCAAACTAAATAAATATTTTTCTAAAGGTGTTCGTCTCGTTATTAATCCATTTTAACATCAATTCATTATATGCTGTTCATTAACACATTTGTGAATTATTTATATTGTTCACTCGAACAAATTAAATTTTGCAGATGACTGTTTTTCACGATGGATAGTAAACAAAATCAGAAAGATATGTAAAAAAAACCTAGACACGCTCGTTAAAATTTGAAACTTTGAAGTAGGGTTATCAATAATTGCGTGTTTATTCTCATATTCGTTCTGCTATAATTCATTAGTTAACATTTGGTGTAACGAACCATTAAGATGACCTCATCATAGAAAATGAACAATAAGAAGGTCATCGACATTTAAAAAAAATACCCCAGTAAAACTGACATGTTTCATAACAGTTGTTAGACCGTTCTTTACACACTGGTTTTGACTATGGATTACTCCGTTTACCTGATCAAGATATAGGGCTCACGGCGGATGTGACCGGTCAACAGGGGATGCTTACTCCTCCTAGGCACCTGATCCCACCTCTGGCGTATCCAGGGGTCCGTGTTTGCCCAACTCCTTATTTTGCATTTCTTGTAGGAATTATGAGATCGATCACTGTTCCTTACCTTTACCTTTTTAACTATATGGAGACGTTACCAAAATTAGCCTATGCTAGTCACTTGTAACCAGTAAGCAGTAAGGGTTCTTTTACGTGCCGAAATCTACTAAAAAATGGGACCTCGGAATTAACTGTCTCTTTCGAAGCCGCAGCGCAGTGCTTTTTCGAATTCTTAACATTACGGTTAAAACGTAAATTAGCAGCTACCGAGCTATTGCCACGAGACATTGTAGAAATCTAGTCGAAATAGGACTAACATCATTGGAAAATTCAGAGAAGGAATTAGGTGTCACGGAGGCGTTATTATCTCCTTGTAGACCGGTCATATCCATAATGAGTCTATCGTTAAAATCACATGTAATTAATGAAAGAGGAATGCCCTTGAAAATAAATTAACATTCACAATCGAACACGCAACTCGAAAATTCTTGGATTGTAATATCAAATAAGGTCTTAGGGTAAAGCTAGTTGATATCGACAGTTTGTTAACCCTTTGTGGTGCGTAAAAAAGGAGGTTAATATCTCGTGGGGATCAAGGGGACAAAGTGGCGATTAAATCGGCTAGACTATCATTCAGTTATTCCAAATATTCCCCTGAGAGGGCACTTACAAACTCACTGTGGCATAAGTAATATTTTACTTTATCGCTAGTATGACATATGATAGAAAAGCTTATTCTTTTGACAAAACTAACCCATTAAAGAGAAAAAGACATATCAGATTAAAGACTATGTATCTTATAAAGAAATTAGGAGTTGTAAACATGATGATTTGAACACAAGATTACCCAAGTGAGTAGGCGTGTTGAAAGATTGTGCGTAAGAAGAGCTTTTTTGAGATGCAAGCAAATCTTAGATCTCTGAATATATATTCGTAAATCTCCGGAAATAATCAGGTTAATTTATCAAGGCATCTGTAGAAAGAGATAGAATCTGGGAAAAAATCAATTTGTTATATGATATTGTGAATCGAAAATCATATTTGGATTATTGTTTGTGCCGATTGACTAAATATAAACATTGTTTACTTTTTATTGCAGAAATATTTGAGTATTAAGTCTATAATGTATATGGTTTGCTTAAATATTTGCTATCGAGGCAAATACGGTGTAATTTGGACGAATTTTACAAATATGAATACAGAATGACTAGTTCAGCATAATAGTGCATGATAAACCTTATTCTGTTTATTTTTAGATACTGTTTAAGGTATTTTCGACTAATTAAGAATAAAGTATTAGATGAAAGACAAATATCGACGAAATTAGGTTGATTATATTGTTGCTGATAACAGATCGTTTTAGATTACTTAGTAGCCTCGTTTGAGTAATATTTTGAGTGCTTTTTGATGCAACTTTCATGACATTTCAATCAGACAGTGGCGTAAGTTTAACCACCCTACGCCAATACGTACATATAGTTCTCTCAACCTTAACAGAATAATTCACCTATTTACCCATTCCGAGATTTCTCTGTCTCGCCTCCCGGGTGCTTGTTTTGAACCCTCTGACGTCACATGCAATGTACTTGACCTACTTTTGGGGTAATTTGTCCGTTTGAATGCCATGTTGCACATATATTTCTGAAAAATGATCAACCACTACTTGTACAGAGAAGCCTCGTCGCGGACTGCAAATATTTGACACTCGAGTGAGATTTCTCTGTCTCAGTACAAAGTCGTGATAAATTCTATTTAACATAGAAGTGCTTGTTTATAAATTAGGTTTTAAATCGACGATTGCATTTAAGATATAAGACACGAAATCAGTCGTAATTAATGTATTTTTATTGAAATATCATACCAGAATACTTTAACTCTGTCAACAATAAGTTAATGTCCTGTGTATCCG
>JACSZP010011836.1:0-15919 GCA_016161895.1 Pinna nobilis
TAACGTCCAACTCAAGAATATTTCACTTATATGGAGACAAATTTTAAAACGTGCCAACATCTACTGACACGGAACCTCAGTTTTTACTGTCTCATCCGAAAGACAGGGACGGCCAAGTGCGGAGTGGCGCTGCGCTGTTTCGAACCCCGGACCCTTCGATTCGAAGTCGAACACGCTAACCGCTCGGCCATGGAGGCCCCCTTGATGTAGTCATCAATTATATAGAGTGAGGTGAAACTAAAGCATAAGTAGTGGTTTATTCAGATTTCTCATTTGAATTTGAAGAAATTCCTACTTTTGGTGAGCAACTAGTTATTTTAATAATTACAGAAATACAGTATAGTATTCTGATATTCCGATATCAGTATCCGGAAATAATTTTGTTCATATTTTCCAGGTAAATTAATAGTTCTAACTGCAAAAATATATAAATCGATGATGGTCATTTCTGATTTATCTTCTCTTTCAGACTATGTGCAACGAGAGAAGAGCGACGGGTGCGGTAGGGTTAATCTATTTTGTATGTTTCTTCATAAACATACCACATTTTCATACATATTACCCTCTCCCGCCAACACAACGGAAAGCAGACGACAGCGCGTTTGCACTGACAGCCTTTGGAAAGTCCGAGAGTGGTAAGCACTATGAATTCTGGGTACACTGTATGTTTCTCGTGCTGGTCCCGTGGCTGACCATATTTGTCCTCAACATCTTCATCATACTTCGTATCTGGCGAGTACACAAGAAGACCAAAACAAGTAAAAGCAAGATGGGCAAAGAGAAAAACAGTCAGAGGAAAGAACAGATGACACGCCTCCTCCTAACGGTGACCTTCACATTTCTGATACTTTTGGCCATGCAGTGCGTCACACAATGCTTCTTTATGATGCAACCGGCTATGGTAAGGACATATTTTAATACGTCGGTTTTGAGATTCATTCCCTTTGTAGAACTCTTTAGCGTGGAGACGCGATTAGCTGGCGAAGTATGCAAGAAGGTGGGACTGTTCTCGTTTGATAACTACGCGTGTATCTGCATATCAGTATTGTTATTAAGATATACCACATTTCAACGTTATTAAACGAATATATTATCTTCACCCACTAGAGGACGAATTTCATTCTTTTTCACCATGAAATAAATGCTTTACGTTTGTGGTAATACTATACCCTTTACTAACTTTGGAAAACAGTCCTACCTGCTTCGTTATGCAACGTCCAAATACGCCTTCGAGAGCAGAAGAGCTATAATTTCAAAACTCCTGTATTGGGTGCAAACAATCATTACAATTATCAATCAGCGTAGCTGTACCACCATTTGATTTCATAAGTAAGGATTTGCATAACACGACAAAAAGATTCATTTTTGCTATTTGACAAATGCAATAAATTAGTTCTGTAAATTTCAAGTTAATTATTATTTCAATGTTTTTCATAATTTTGATATTAAAAGTTGTTGTTTAATGTTGCATCAGAGAAGACTCACTTATAAATAGAGACATCACCAAATGTCATTAAGAGGCTTGAAATTGTGGCCTCTACTTCGAAGATGGGGCCATTGAGCAGTAAATAGTATAAAAGAATTTCTATTTCATTTTTGGATATTATTGAAATGAAGGTTATGTAAATACCATTGTAATGGTTCGTTTTATCCGTTTCAAATTGTCTATCTCAAAACTTACATAATGTCATCTCATGTTACATATGTCAATTAAAAGGTTGGTTAATGGGCTTCCCGGTAACATTATAGTATAACATCCCGCTCAAGAATATTTCATCTACATGTATTTGGAAACGTCATTGATTGCCGAGCAGGGCTACAAGTTTGACTTTTTGCTCGGTATTTCGGCTCATCGAGTACTAAGGGTTCTTTAACGTGCTTACTATATAATATGATCTGGGACTGCTATCTGATGCAAAGGACAGGGAAATCCTATCGCCTCTACCTAGGTTTGAACCCATGACCTCAAGATCCGAGGACGAGCACTGTTCTACGGAGCCATGATAGCTCGTCATGGTTGATTGACAACGGGATAACAATAAAACATGTACATGCCTTTTAAAATACTCAGACATCGCCAATTTCTTTTCGCTGCTTTACTTATTTCAAGTTTTTGAAAATGTTATATTCATTTCAGGCCAATCTTCAAATGGTGGATGAGGCATTTTCAGTAGCTAAATTGGGATTGGTTATGAACTCCACAGTCAACATATTCCTGTATTGTTTCAGCGGCCGTCTGTTCCGGAAGGAACTCTTTAAAATACTCCATATCTGTTATACAAAAAAGCATCAGTTGAAGGAATGTGATTCCAATGAAAGCGATCCTTCGGTGACGGGGTCTGGCTACGATACGTCTATGAGTAACGTCCGTTATTGAGAAGATTGTAACGTTTCATGCGTATGTCATGCTCTGATAATGCTATGCGCATGGCATACTCGGTTAAGGCTATGCGTACGTCATGCTCAGTTAAGACTATGCGTATGTCATAATCAGTTGAGGCTAAGCCAAATTGCAAAGCTCCAAGTTCATTGTACGTTACATTGCAGATTGCGGTTCATATTTAGAGCGTTTTATTCTTCATATTAAGTTCCAGTTTTTCTTGATTAAATTGTATCGAGGGCAAGTATTTCCCCGTTATGCTACTGAAACTTAGTTTCAAATGAATCCATTTCATAAAAGACTATCAAATTAATTACCTGTGAAACACTTGTCATGGACGACGTTTCCATTTTTTTGTCTTTTTACGGGACAAATGCTACTGGTTTAAACCATCAAATAGAAAGTAACAATGTGTTGGTTTTTCCCCTATTTTTGCTTACTCGCGAATCCGAATCCAGATAATCTGGGGACTATGAGTCATTGCTCATATTCCCACTTTCCAGCGGAAAAATTGTATTGTTTCGTTTGGAATGTCCAATGAGGCAAGTCTGTACAAGCGTTTTGGTTTCATTTACGGGTATATCCTTCTAGAATAACTGTTCGTTGTTGACTGTTTACGGGTGTGTCTTGTAGACGAGTTTCGATGTCACCCATCAGCATTAAAATGATTGAGTTTTCTTTTCATTTGTTGTAGCATTTATCTGTTTTTATATTTTCATTTTCCATTTCAAAAGTTTGATATTACTTCAAGAACAGTAATTATACTTCTCCCAGAAAAGCCTTGTGCTTTGTCACTCACCGATAGTTTTATCACTTTCTTTCTTCAATACGGAGATTTAAAGCAATTCTTGAAATTCTAGTATTCATTTGGCGTTTCCCGTTCAATAAAGTGATTTTTTATCATAAAATGGCCACGCCATGCATAAAATAAACATTTATTCATAACTAAGACTTTATAAATTCATGTGAAACCGCTAAAATTTGAAGGTTTTTAAATCCGGAAGCGAATGTCTTTGTTACTTCGATTTTCGTTTTTCTTGTTGTTTGTGTTGTAGCATAATTATTTGCTATTATATTTTCTGTATAGTATATGCAACGCCCAACTAATGTGTAAAGTACCTATTTTTCATTTTATTAGAATGATCAAGTGGAGCATAAGTGAATGAAAATTTGGAAACTCGTGGTTTTTTTTCAAGATTCATAGTTGTCTATGCTTGGCGTTTATTTGTTATATCAATTGTAAATACATTATTTCTAAATTGAGGCAGACAACAAGTTGATGTTACAGGGGTTCCATCAGTCTTGGTTAAAGTCAGCTTTTCGTAAATTCTACGGTCGGTATAAGAGTATGGTTTGTCGATATGGCCTGTAATTGGGTTGAATGCTGTCTGACGTGTGTCATACCGGTTGTTAGACCGTTCGTTACACAATGATTTTGACTACAGCTTACTCCGTTTACCTGATCAAGACATAGGGCTCACGGTGGGTGCCAGTGACTGGTCGACAGAGGATGTTTACTCCTCCTAGACACCTGATCCCACCTCTGGTGTATACAAGGGTCCGTGTTTGTCCAATTCTTTATTGTGTATTCCTTAGAGGAATTATTAGAATGGTCATTGTTCGTAACTTTTACCTTTTCATTGTACATATTTCCGGTTTATACACCTATTTTTTCACAATAGATGCTTTTGATGTCATTCAGTATATAGATCTTCGGCGGCCCTTTTCACAAAGAATATTACGATAAAAATCAATAGAAGTCGTAAGTGCATGAAATTTTATCATTGTTTATTTTACAAATTCTAAATGTAAATAAATGAGTACAGTCACAATCTGATTTATATCATTAATCTAAATCAAAGGTTAATTTTATCCTAAAATGTACAAAATGCGATCAATTGACCAAATATTGCTAACTTACGATTACGATTGAATTTGATCATAAGATTTTGAAATTGATTGTGATTGAGATTTTTAGAATTAAGATTGTGAAAAGGGCTCCTTATTTGCAATCATAATTTTGCTCAATGAAATTAGAATGTCCAGTAGTAGTTGTTTTTTCAGTGGTGACAGGAATTTGGTCCTCACTTATTACGTCATTTGAGCAGTTGATTGTGGACACACGGTGGGTGTGACCGGTCAACAGGGCATGTTTACTCCTCCGTGACACCTGATCCTCCCCTGTATTATCAGATGTTCGCCATATTTGTATCTTTTCTCATAAACTTCATGATAAGTGATCTGAGATCTCCATATCACTATAAGCGATTATTTGTTTTGAGAATACAATAGATCCAATTTTACAACATTTTTTGACTGAATATTTCCCGATTGTATATACTTTGTACATATGTTTGATTTATATGCCTCTCTTGTTTTTATATAGGACAAAGTTTTTTACCGCATTTGTTATAATGACCTGGTTTTTGCTTCATGGTCAATATTTACCACCCATTACTTATTTCATATTTCATTTGAATTTACTGTGGACTCGCGACGCACGTGACCTGTTAACTATCAAAGCTTACTCCTCCGTGCCACCTGATCCCCTTCTTGATTTTGGGTTTTTTTTTTTTTTTTGTTTCAATTTCCACCGGATTTGTTTGTCGACCACATGTTTTATTGATGAATAATGACTTTGTATATGTGATTTGTATAGGATTGTGTATCATTGTTTGTCTTGAAAGTTCAATAACTTGTTATTCTTTACATATCAAAATCCACTTTTAAAGAATACTTTTCAAAATATATTTTAATTATCCTCTATCTTTAAAAAAAAAGGTCAAATGAATAACTTTAATTTTGAATTGAGTAGCTTTCCCGTTTTTTATTTTGAAATACACAGCAATAAGATTATGCGATGGATTTAGATAATATGTACAAGCTTTTTTTAAAAGATTTTGCAATGTTTCCAACCGTGCTTGTCCTACATTATTTATAAAGGGAGATGATTTAGCTTTTAATGAATCTTGCCAATAATAATTGGATTTCACCATTATCAGAAAAAAAACACTCTTACTTGATTTCTTATAGTAAGAAAAGTTCGTTGAGTTATAGAAAGAAAAGTTTGTTGAGTTTTAGTAAGAAAAGCTCGTTGAGTTATCCCTTCTTTAAATATTTTGGTTTCGTACCCGTTTCTCTCGCTTTATTCGTATTTTGTTCTCACGGATCAAATAGTTTTTGCCTTATATAGTAATTTGGATAATGATTTGTTCGTGATTTATGAATTAGATATGCACTTAATAATTTTTGTTATATATTAACAAAACATTCTAGGATGAATATTTTTTTTTTTCAACATTCATTGTCTTGTCAGTTTTTTAATTCAAACGTCAATATGAAAAGGAAGGATTTGGTGATATTAAAACCTGGTTTTTGGGCCAAATAGCACTTTCCAGTTGAGGCACTATATGTTTGTTATTTCGCTTTTGTGAATCAGGAAAGCTGGTTGGTTGTATTGTTGTTTAACGTCCCACTCAAAAATCTTAGACTTATGTGACTACATCACAGTATGTCGTTGAAAAAAAAAGGTTACACCAGCACATCTAAAATTATTTGGGTTTTTAATTTTTGTACAAATGACACTTGCTAACTTAGAATTGAAGTCAAATGTGAGGAACATATAACTACTATAACATGGCATTTCGTTGCGCCCTCTATCGAGTATTTGCTATGGAAAATGTCGCGAACAATTTGTAATGGCGAAGTGCTGGCTAATACCGAAAGATTGTTCAAGCAATGGAATTGTATGAAGTTGAAAATTGTGCGATTTCAAATAAATTTTTCTTTTGTTTTGTCAATAAATTTGTTTAACAATATCTTCTCTCAGTTCTTTATATGATGTTCATGTATAATGGTCATTGTGCATATATACCCTTTAACGAAATGCATACAAACATTCGGGTGTATTTCGAGAGGAATGGTCGAATCACGTTGCCAAGATTAAGATTTAATGGGATATGATTGAGAAAAAAGAGACATCTATGACACCTGATTCCACCTCTGTGCTGTCGGAGGTCCCTGTTTGTCCAATATTCACAAAATGTATATATCGTATCCCGACCCTCCTGGAGATTAATACCTTGGTATAGGTCATATTTTCATAATTCTTCACCTCTTAAGTTCCGCGGTACCATATATTATATACTCCCTAACTTTTGGTTTCTTGCAAGATAATATCATTTCGACTACTAACGGACCTTAATACGCATGCACATGTGTTTTATTTCCACTGGGGTTAATGAACGAACACATGATATCTAATATATATAAAAGGTGATAGGTGAAGATACCAAAGGGAAAATCAAATTGTAAAAAGCTAAAGGAAGACAAAACCATAGTCAAAACTAGAAGAGACAATAACAAATAGCAACCCATACAACAAGACGCGTAAAACAAAAAATACAGTAACACGAACCCCACCAAAACTAGGATTGAGTTCAGGTGATCTGGAAGGATAAGTAACCCCTGCTCCGCGCGCGGAATCCATCGTGTCACATATTTTCGAATACAGGAATACGTCACTATCGGTGATGGTCATAAACGAGAAAAAGGACGTGATTAGGTACATGTATATGACAAGTGGAACATATCCCTCATCATCTGTTTTAAAGATATGCCATATCGATCAACCAGGTTATTTTAGCGACCATAAAACTTCTAATACCATACAGACAAAAGGGGCATTACTACGTGAACGAATGAAATTCGACGGATGAACTGTTACTCAACCCAGTAGTTTCCATTTTATAATCATTAAGAAGAATACTTTTTATTTGATTGTAAATGACGACGAAAAAAATAAACAATCCCTACATGTCAATCTTACAAAAGAATCGGATGGAAACAATCAAACTTCAAAAGGAATGCATTTCAAAAGAAATGTAGTTTCCTTTTGGTAAAGAGGAAGACTTCACAATTTCTAATTAATATATCTCTGAAGACAAACGCCCGCCAGGCGGAAGTAAAAGCAATTTCATTCAATTCATCCTGGAAGTATTTGATTTTGAAAACCAGAGGGGAAAGAATTGTCCTTGATTAATACACAAACGTCACAAATTGGGTTGTCTTGGGATGATCTGAAAAGATGAAAATCGTGCGAGAATTCTTAATAAATGAACTTTTGAATAGGGATAGAAACGTTGAGATGAAAGTGAAGCTAAAGATAATGAGGATGATGGCATTCAGTTAATTAGAGAAATTGAAATCCGCGTTCAAGTTATTGAAATATCTGAGCCGCAAATCAGACACTTGTCGTGTTAACTGTGTTTTGGATTCGGGAATAAGCCTAATCTGGTAAAAAACCGTAAACGAGAAAACTAGGATTGGATTAGGTGAACGACAAAAGAAACATTTTCCTTTCCATCTGTAACAATCATATTACATAACGGTTAATTAAGTCATGATGCTAACCATATAAAGCTCGAAGCATAACTTCAATCTGACCATTAGGAACCCGGCCTTAGTTAAGAAGCAGCAACTCTCTATCAAGGAAATTTGAATAGGAAACATATTCTTGAGTGTCTTATCAAATAAGAGACGTATATACTCCATATGTAGGTGCTGCTGGAATATTGCTGCAAAAAAAAAAAACGAAAGTTCACAAAAGGGAGATTGAATTCATCTCTTTTATCGTAAAGTTTGGTTTTCGAGACTCCCTCATTGTCTATATCCAGGTGTAGGTCACGTTATGAAGCAGACTTGGGAGTTTCCGTAGTGTTCTTTATTTCAAGTTCAGTTTGGGTTAATGCAATCAACATGGTTGACAGACTCTGAATCATTTATGAAAGTAAAATAAAGTAAATAGTGAAACGTGAAGTTAAAGGGTCGGCCTAAGTTCTTTCTTCTAGACGAATAAAGATATGTCAGCAAGAACGGGGGGTAAGTACCCGTTGGTGTGTTAACCGACAGTCTGTTGCAAAACCCGCCTACCGAATACAACAAATATTTTTCAACCAATAATTCAAGCATTCGGTCGGTAATGTCATTTTCAGAGAATTTTTTGTTTTAATCAGAGGGGTTTATAAGGAAGTGTGCTTTCATGACCCCTTCCTAGAACGAGATATTTGTATCTACGTTCATCATTCTTTTTAGCAAAAACAAAGCTGAAGTAATTCTTTTAATTTTCCTTTAAGTTTAGAATAGAGTAAAGTTGTACAGAAAGTTAAAATGTCAATTTTTTTTATCCTTTTATACGAAAAGGCGGGCCTAGGTTGTATGTACAAAAAAACTTAAGAAATTTTTAAATATGATTCACAGCACCGCAAGAGTAGGTAACTGGTATCACAGTAGCTACAAAGACCGTCTTTGATAGCTGTCAAGATAGACTTTAATCGTTTAGAATGAGGTGTTGTGGAGCATTTGACATGCCCAGCAATATATCATTGTCTGCAAGGACACTTATATTTGGAAAATCAGTAGACTACGGGTCAGTAGACTTAGTGGCATAAGAAACACTCCCGAGGCCTGGCCAGCATATGGCCCCTGAAATAAATGTACCGAAGGAAAATGAAACAGACATACATGTATGATTTACAAGGGTTTCCTCTATCGTAAGTGTTGTTGGGGTATATGTGGGGTTGCCGAGCGAATTGTCAATGCATACATGTAGGCCTAGGTACCTTATTAGGCAGGCTATGTAATATGATTTGCACATTAAAACGACATTATAAGGGACTTTGTCTGTTAATGCACCACACTTGTGCTGCTGTTTGCAACTCCTATGCCTGGCATACAAAAATAACAGAAAAGTCAGGGAACACTGTGAACGTCATCCTGTTCCCAGGGAAAAAGGAGTCAAACTTTTTTGTGTCTTTAATCATTTTTTTGTGTGTGCATTCGTGTGAGTATGTGTATTTATCGTTGTAATATTTCTTTTCTTTCTGCAACGAATTACAAAGAATGATAAATCTAAATAAAACCTGGGATAAATACATGCTCAAAAAGTCGGACATTCCCCTGGATACCTGTTCATTCTCCGTTTGGATTTCGCAATACTAGACCTACTACATTAATTCCCCAGCATGTTTAGAGACCACAAGAAGTTGAAGAATATAGTACATGTATATAATTATATATTGGTAGATCACAGGTTGCCTCAAATGTCTCTGCTGAAGTCGAGGTCTATATCACAGATGTACATATCTCACACATACATGTCTCTGTCAACGTGTAGAATTCAAATCCGTAAATAGGAATTATTTTATCCATTTGGTACCAAGTCCGAATCTAACAATATTTAATTACTTCCTTCGGCTGTTTTCGGGAGTTTAGATAAGCAAATATACAGTTGCGAAACAGACAGATAGGGGCAAAAATTAGTGGCGACTAGACCAGCCAACGTTACCCTATGACATTATAGGTATAGTATTTCAAAAGGGTTTCGATGCTCTTTTCTACAGTTTGATAACAGATGAAAATTCAATTTATGGATCTATGCAAAGCACTTTTAACACGTAACTGACATCTCATAATTTGACATATTCCTGGTATTTACTCTTGTGATTGTAGCCTACTGTAACAAAAAAATGATCTACATGTATATTTTAAGTCAAGGTATCCTAGTTTAACAATGCCAATATTGGTAAAACTTTTAATGTTTCTATCTTAGGCCTTTATACGTCGGCATTTAAAAAAACTGATTGCACAGTACTTCCCCATTTAATATGGATTTGATATGTCATCAGTCAACATCCATGAAGCAAGCTCAATGCATGTAATTTATAAAACATTTCTGAAACAGACTACATGTTTAATAACATACCACCTGAAGCTCAGATGGAAGTGCATGTTCTGTCGCTATCACTTAGATCTACATCTTTCAAGAAACATTATAATTTTCCAGATTATGCTGCATCTTAAAAATGCGCGAAATTAGTAGACGTCAATTCAATGATGAAAATCTACTAGTACTGGTAGTCGGGTTTGAGGTTACATTGTGTAAATAATTCCAACAGAAATTACATGCATTTCATACTGCCGTGAAGAGAAAAAGTCACCCTGTGACATGAATCATTGAATGTATCATTGTATGTCAGATTCTCGTTTTGTTTTCATACAACATATGATCAGCTTTTCAAGTGCTTATATGTAGGTATGCCAAATTACCAGACAGATCTGCATGTCAAAATAGAAGAGTTAATTCTGAGTTTTTCTGCACTACCATATGCAGTCTTTGATCAGATGTGCATGAGCAACTAATTGTTCTATCCATGGGTAATATGCATCTCCTATGTTCGTATTAAGCTACAGCAATGTTGATTCTTGCTGTTCTTGTAATGCTGCAAATAGAGCCATTTCCAAAACGATTCTTTGGTAGTTAGCATTAAATTTCCTTCTATGTACTTTTGGAAAAGATAAAATTTTACTACTATACACTTTCCCAAATGGAGTGTTTCACTATGGAGTAATTTCTGAGATTTTTATCTAATCATGAGCAAAACAGCATTCAAGATTAACGGGGAACTTGGTTGTAATGATATTTTATCTAGCTTGAGTTACAGGTACAATCTAACCTACCATAGCAACCCACTGAATAAAAGGACGATCTGTCTTATGTGACCTAAATGTATGGTTCCTAAAATGGATTTCTCCTATATATAAGACACCTGAATTAAAAGACCACCTGTACCGGTAGTATTTGACCCTCTTTTCCCTTTCCTTTGATGGTCTCTTAATACAGGTTAGACTGTACATGCAAGTGTTGATGATGTTACATTTTATGGAGGTTTTCTTTTTTTCAGGGAGGATGGACACCAATATTTGACATATTCAGTAAAGTCCGCTGTGATATATAAACATGGTCTCCTCAAGCGGTGCTGTAATGGCACGCCCCAACCACCGACCGTACAGAGAATATCTTCGCCAACAGAGAGAATTACTTAATAAGAATGAAGACCCACCTGGACAGAAGCTTGTCCGACAAATGATAGCCGGCTTTGTCTGTGCTGGTTTGTTAGGATTAGCTCTTCTTATATTAGGAGGCATGTTCATTGGAAATGCGATCAAGACCCGCAACTCCGTCATTGTTATGTTGTGCATCATGGGATTGGGTAACTATTGATCATTTATAACATCTACTGTTACGAAATGAAACCATATTTGCTTTCTGTTTCCATTTTATATCTTAGTGAGATGACAGATTTATTCAATAATATTCAAAATTTGTCAATATTTGCAAGAGTCATGTGACTTTAGAACTGCCTATCATTTATGATTAATGAGAGCTTGGCTTTATGGTAGAGCGCTCGTTTTCAGACCACGCCAAAACAGAGGTTCAAAATTCCCCAAGTGCCAAGTCCGGGACTTGGTTTATTCAGGTTTGAACTTTCCATTTAGAATAACTTAAGTCCAAGGGACTTGTGGCATCTACATTCATTTATTTTACTGTTCTTCTTATTAACAAAATGTAGCATGGACTTTGAAATTTCTCAAATGGACTTGCCAGAAATTTACCTTCCAAGTCCCGGACTTAAGTCTTTATGATTGTAGTGAGTTTATTCATTATTTATCTTACTATATAGATTCAAAATGTGCAACCATGAGCTCCTGTGAGCTTGATTGAGCAACATTTGTTTTTTAAACCTTTCTTCAGACTTAGAGGTATAGTTTTGGTGTATGAGACATATCCTGCCCTGTGAATTTATCTAATTGTCAATAACTCTGTTTTCCTTTTGATTTCTCTGCAGTCTTTGGATTGATAATATTGGTGGGAGCATGTATCCTCGGCAAACTATTTATATCTCGTAAATGGCTGAAACAGGAGCCCAGGCAACCTCCTCAACAATGTTTTCATACTTGTTCTGGTACGTATCTTCCTTTATGCTGTCAGTGGAGCTTCCATGGCTCAGTAGTTAGCATATTTGCCATCTGATCATGAGGTCATGGGTTTGAATCCACACCACTTTGTGGTTGGGATTCCTGTCCTTCCGATGAGACAGTAAAACTGAAGTTCTGTGCCGCAGTAGATGTCAGAATGTTACAGAACTCTCCCTGCTGAATGGCCATAAATACCAAGCAAAATTTGTCACATGTCACTGGCATTGGTGGCATCTTGAGTGGAAGTTTAAGAACAATACAACTAACATCTTCAGTTTCCTTGTCGGTATCATCGGTGACCGATACACACAAAACTTGTCAACTCAAAATATGTTAAAATTGTGGCCAGGTCAAAGTTAAATGATTTGTCCAATATTATTACTATGTATCTTTACTTAATTGACTCACTTGAGTCTGGTCTATTAATCTCATCTTTGCAGGTCTACTTAACCCTTTCAACACCACAGAATGAAATAGACTGGTCCAGACAAAAGATAAGAGCATACCATTCTGATACTTGGGGTTGAAAGGGTTAAGCACAGATATTTATCTAGTAACACTTTGATCTGATCCTAACCTACAATTAAAGCCTTTTATTTTTCCTGTACAGTTATATATACTCCGTCAGTGGATCAGCTTGCCACCCCAACCCCTCAGGATCCTCCACCACCATATGAGAACATCATGATGATGGAGATATTGCCAGGTGCATGTACAGAAGGAAACAGGGAGCTGGTCCAGGCATCTATAGCGTTGCCCCCCAAATACAGTGATGTCACAGCTCCTATCCCAGCCTATGGTGATCCCATATGATATAAAATTCCTCATATGACGATATATATATATCATATCCCACATTTCATATAAACAGGCATATGGGGATTTCATATGAAATGTCACATGATGATTAATTTCTCATATGACAGTACTTGTGTATCATATCTTACATTTTATATGACTAGATGATCCAAGAGATTTCATATGTTATATGACAAAATGATTTATTTCTCATATACTCCTATATTTTTGATTATATATGAGAAGAGGATTCTGGGGATCCCATATTATATATGACAACATGATTAATTTCTCATATGACAGTACTTGCATATCTTATCTTAAATCATATATGCCAGTATGATCTTATCCTTCAGTGATTACCATTACAACAGAGAGTCGCACTGATGGCCATTGGTCCCTCTGATTGAATACCACATCAGCCGTCATTCTGCAGTACACACGTTTACTTTGGTTTTGGTTGTCTCCCCTTTACAGCCAATAACAGCTGGAATTAACAACCCGTTATGTCCCCACTGGTCAGTGTGGTAGTATGCAGAGTGTGTATACTCTGGCTTCAGTGATAACCTTCAGAACAGGTGAACCAGTCAAAACTGTTACCTAGAAAATTAATAGTCCTTATCTAAAACCCATTACCCCCACCAATACATGAACTCTCATGAGAAGCTATTACTTATGTGTTATCATCAAACCACAAACTTTGTGTATTTTATCTTTATTCCAATGAGAATGTATACATGGACACATAAGCATAGCAGTTGACCATTTATCTACTTATCTCAAAATGACCAGAATAGCTACTTTGAACTGAGATCATAATTATCAGAACTGTTTTTTAGATCACCAGGATTGTTTAAGTGTCAGATCCTGTAACATAACAGCCTTGCTTTATTTTCTGACCTTTGTACTTAAGAGCACTGCTTTGGTGTCAGACCTTGTCACTTGACAACCCTGTTTAGTGTCATCATTGTCACTCGGCAGCCTTGCCTAAGTGTTTGATCCTGTTTCTTTACAGTCCAGTTTTAGTTTACCTCTCTTTGGACTTTGTTCAGCAACGCTTTCAAATATCAAACACAGTCAGCTTACATGTCAGACATATGGTCAGCGAGGGCTACATTTGTGTAGTACTATGTGAATACACATATTATGTTATGGGCAGTGAAGTCAGGCACATAGTATGTATGATACACAGTCTTTTGTATTGTCAGCCCTGTACACTTGTACTGTATGTGTAACATGTGGTAGTGACAATATATGAGTGAGATAGATCGGACATGACAAAATTAACATATGAGTAAGTAAGATTGAATAAGACATTGTTCTCATTTTGATAAAAAGAACAAAATATGACATTTGAATGCTGTGTTAACATGTGAATGAGCCAAGTCAAACAAAGTATTGAAATGAAACATACATGTAGCTTTGTTAACATATGCATAGCTAGATCATAGTTGCAATTTACTAAGACATATCAATGAGGTAGACCAAACATAGCTTTGTTAACATATGTCTATCAAATAAGGCATAGATTGCATTAATAGGGCAATGACAACATATTTATGAGCTAGATGAAACATGACATTGTTTACATATGAAAAAGTAAGATGAAAATTGGCATTGCTAACAAACAGATAGGGAGGTCATAGTTGGCATTATTTAGACAATGATAACATATTAATGAGCTAGATCAAACGTGGCATTGTTAAAATGTGTATAAGCTAGATGGATCCTAACGTTGTTTCAGTATTGTTAATGAGTGACTAAGAATTGTTCTAGTCAGGTGATTCTTTTAGTGTGAAAAGATGGTCCCGATGTGAAAGACTGGATATAGTGCACATGGTTGGCATGTACAGTCTAACCTGCTTAGTGATTAATGAGTTAAAAGACTACCTACTAAATGTGTCCTCAATCTTTGCTTGCCAAATTACTGTTTTCCTATACACATTACCTGGATTACGAGACCACCTGCCATATGTCACCATATTTATGTCTTCTCTTGCACAGTCTCTTAAAACATGTGTGACTGTACATTGAACATAAGGATATGTAACTTACACCTCTGTTATCCCCAGGAAATTTGGATACCTTAGGGATACTTAAGTGTGAGACAAGCCTAAATTTGGATGAACACCAGTCCATATGACATTTTAAGTAATATTTATTGGTAAATTTTCCAGACTTAGTCGATAATTTCTAGTTAAGTAATGAAAAAAGGGTGGTGTGAGAGGATTATAGAATTAGGTGATAAAAATAGTGTGGTGGCACCAGCATGCTAAAAGGTCTGGAGAGAACACTTAATCACAAGTAAGACTTAATTCTTACTCTAAATGTTATTTTTAGCATACTCACGCCAACTAGTACATACCAGAAGTATAAGCCTATGAAAAGCATACATGTATGTGTCACTACTTACTGTTTATTTTACTGAATTTATTTATGAGGATGATAGAGTTTGAGAGTCAATGTCCAAATACAATGTTTGTTGACTTTTATTTTGTTTTGTGAGGTTGAATTTGTTATGCAGTGTGAAAGGAGATATGTTTTTTATGTATGCAAAGATCTGATTTTGTATACTGCATTCTTTGAATTCTATGACTGATTCTGTTTGTATATGATATGTTATTACAAATTTACGTAGGTACTAGGTGTTATGAAGTGAATTTATAAAATGTTATTTAGTGTTTTAAATGTATGATTCATTATTTGTGAGATGTTATCCATTATTTGAGATATGTGATGCATTATTTGTGAGATGCTATCCAGTATTTGAGGTATGTGATTCATTGTTTGTAAGATGTTGTTAAGTGTTTTGGAAATTAGATCTGTTATTAGTAATGTATTAATAATTGTTCATATAATGTATATGACTCAGTGTTTATGATATATGATTTATGAATAGAGAGACTCCTATGTTTTACGTAAAAT
>JACSZP010011839.1:0-11434 GCA_016161895.1 Pinna nobilis
AACAACAACGCAACAACACGCAACTTGACTTGGTTTATCGATTTTCCATCGGCATTTCCTCTATTTTATTAACATAATTCATGCTCTATTCATTTTAATTCATTTTTATTATTGTTATTTTTAAGAGTGTGATCTGATAAGTAGAAAGGGGTGAATTAATACAAAAAAAACATTATATATGTGAGTTCACAGTATTAGCACCCGAACGGTCATTACATTGAATCATTGTTGCCTAAATTTCGTATTTGATAGTGGCGCAATTAGATGAAAATATGTATTGAAAAGGCTACGAGATAATTTTCATGCAATCATTGACTGCAGATTAAGTAAAAAAAACGAGAAATATCCAAGATTCTATTTTCAAACATTTCCATGAAAATCAGTCAGAAGTATTTCTTGATAGGAAAGTCATCTGCATAGAACCACACCCAGAACAATACAGAATTAGCCAAAAATGAACAAATTAAGTACGCTCGATAGGATTTTTATTTTGTTAATACAGTGTAGAGAACAATTTTCAAACCTGTCAAACTTTTGTAGATGGCTTCGTTTACTAATGTTTGTAATATTGAATAGCTCAGATTTTTGACATTGATAGTTGTTTCTCTTTTCAGAAAGAAATGTTTGTATTTGATATGAAGGGAGTTCATTTTAGGGTCAAGAATTAATTTTGTAATCAATTCATTTCTTCTTTCCATGGTGGATGTGAAAAGATTGGTTCCTTGCAAGCACATGATGAATATGTGCCTTGTGAGATGTCGGGACTTTTCAGCGGTAATGCATTCAGATACCATATTGGTATCTCGATGGAAAGTTCATCCGATAAACAGACTCTTCATTGTGCAATTATGGCGTTCAAACTTTACTCAATATCGCACAAAACATTATGGAGAAGATGACTTATTGCTCTGGATATATGTATAGCCCTAGGGCGCAGAACATTTCATACCAAAATGCAAACTACTCATTCGATCTGTATGCAAAAGAGTAGAATACTTCTAAGAACATCATGACTGTAAAAGAATGGTTAGATGACTTAAAAGTTTACTATTTTGAAAACACATACAATTGTAGTTCTTGTAGAGAAGAAATGATTTGTCCAAATTGAGCAATCATTGAGCAGCCGTTTAACGAGGTAGTATTATATCTACCTTGGAGTTTCATTAAGACCGAGTTATTTCCCAAAACAGATGTGCTCTCTATTACAACTAAAGGTAATGAAGACATTAGGCACCTATAATTACACGGTAGAGGGCATTAATTAGGAGTATGTAAAGAACAAAAGCGGAAATGCAAATAATACAACGATGGAAAATCGTTTAGCTTACATTTGTTTTGGGACATCTTGTCTATGTGTTATCAATGTTAAAGCAAATCACAAATGTCCACTTCAAAACCCCCAAGGTAAAAATATGATCCAGGTTCTCATCGTGATAACTTTATCATATGCGCTATTAATATTTGGAATCGAGGCGGATTTAAATACTTTACACTGCGTTATATGTGGTACCATCCTTCATTTCTTGACTTTGTCAAGTATGGTATGGATCTCTACCTCGCTGGTTTATATCAGGTGGTCACTCCTCAAGATCAAATTACGCCCTAGTGAGTCAGACATAAGCACATGGCGTTCTACAGTGTACTGCATGATAGTGAGCTACTCCTTGCCATTTATTTTTGTAGGTGTTTCAGCTTTAAATGAGTACGTTAGTTTCCTTGAATTTAAAGCTGGTTATGTAAAAAAGAGTCCGTGCTTTCTGACGTCATATCCTGGAAATCTTACCACTCTGATGATACACCTTGTTTTATTTTCTTTAATAGACATTTTATGTCAATTTGTTTCTATCTATATCTGAATTATTCATTTTCATATATATTTCTGTACATGTTATGTAATTTTCATAACATTTGTCTCAGATCCAAAATGCGGAATATCGCGAAAGCGAAAACCATATTCAAACCAGATGAACCAGCCCGTAGTAGATCCAACGGTAATTGGACAATCTTCACAGGAAGAGCAAGAAGTCGTGTACGTAGCAATAACGAGGAAGAGGCATTACCAACCCCGTGTAAGCTAAAATCTGTAATCTCAGCGATC
Organism: Pinna nobilis; assembly: GCA_016161895.1. NCBI lineage: Eukaryota > Metazoa > Mollusca > Bivalvia > Pterioida > Pinnidae > Pinna > Pinna nobilis. The sequence goes on from JACSZP010011839.1 coordinate 2,099, forward strand.
AGCTGATCAAAAAAAGAGACAATGATTTTGTCTTTGATGGTAACTTTATGAGTAACCATACACTAGACCTCTAGTCTGCTAAAGTAAGCTGGAGAAGGTATCTCCTCACATGCATTGATCGTTGGATATAGTTCCTAGTCCTCGCAAAAATGTTGGTCTAGTTGGAACATTCCAAATAGTCAACAGGCCTTGTTACTCTCAGTCCCTGCATTTGAGCGTAGTTATGAATGCTTGAAGAAACAAGAGGCCCAAATAGTCTATAACGCCCCCTGAGCTATATGAGCCTAAAGAGAAATCAAATACATTACATGAAAATGGCCGAAAATGACAGTAAAAAAAGCATCTAAAATATGATTTCCAAATTAAATTAAAAAAAAACAAATGCTTCCAGATAACTCAGATGATTTCGGGTTTCTATACTATGCAGCCCTTTTGAAGAAGAAGTTTTTCAGAGGAGGATATATTAAACCCCGCCCCTTTTCCATCCCTGGTTGATTCAACTGAAAGACAACAAACCTTGAAGGAACCAGGTGTGTTTTTACCCTGCCAAGTTTCATGAAAATCCCTTGAATCGTTTTGAGAAAGATGCTAAAAATGTAAATAAAAAAAACAACAAAAAACACCAAAAACAAAGACAAAAAAACAAACAACCCCCCCCCCCCAAAAAAAAAACCAAACAAAAACAGCCCTTTAATATTCGAAGTTAAAAAAATCATTGCAATTCAAAATTAAATCTCAGCAATTTTCCCCTCAAGAATGTACTTGAAAACCTTAATCTTATAAAATGTAAATCATTTAATAAAGTTAACTAATGAGATCAGAGTCAATCTTTGATAATATTGGGAAAAAAGTCAAACACACGGCAAAATTTTTATTTTGAATGGAACAAAAAATAACAACACTTCTTCAAACATCCCTCTAGATCACCCAGATGCATTCAGTTTTTCATTCTATGCAGCCCTTCTGTAGAAGTTAATCAAAGGAGGGTACCGGCCTGGACCTTTCTCACCTCGCCCCTTTCCCATCCATGTGTGAATCCACTCGAAAAACAACAACACTTGTTGGGAACCATGAGTACTTGAAGCATGTAAAGTTTCATAAAAATCCTTGTAGTCGTCCTAAAGAAAAAGTCGAAAATGAGAAAAGTTTACGGACGACAGACGGACGAACGACGGCCGGTGCGCTGTGGCTATAGGTTACTTGAGCCTTTTGCTCAGGTGAGCTAAAAACACGCTTGGGTTTGTTTTATATCATAAACGTGAAGATTCTTATTACGAACCATCCTTGAAAAGATTGCTTGCGACCTTAGGCTACTTTGATGTTGCTGTGCAAAATCGCGTTTAAGGGTATCACATGTATAGCTGTTTTATTGGACACAGACAATTTTCAAAAAAGTTCAAGGAAAAAAACTCCATACAGCTTCTCAACGGAAGGAAGGAAGGTTACATTAATTCCCCCGAGATAAAGTAACGCTACCATTCTTTCCACTTTAACACATTGCGAGAGTGTTTGATATCCTCGAAAGTCAAACGTGGATAAAATCATCCGTCATGAGAGATTGCATGAGGATCACCAGTCATGAGACTACTGTCATCAAGATCGCCTATCTTAAGAGACCTCTGTTAACAAGAGCACCTACCTTGAGAGACTAGTCGCCAAAGACCACCAGTCATGAGAGACTACTGTTAAGATCACCTACTTTGAGAGATTATAGTCATCAAAATCACCTGATTTGAGAGACTATTGCCAAGATCATCTGCCTTGAGATTATAGTCATCAAAATCACCTGTTATGAGAGGCTACTGTTAAGATCACCTACTTTTAGACTACTGTCAAGATCACCTGCCTTGAGAGACTAGTCATGAAGATCACCAGTTATGAGAGACCACTGTCCTCAATATCGCCTATCTCAAGAGACACCTGTCATCAGGATTATTCTTCTTGAGAACAGTACTGGGAGGTCACCAGCCTTGAAAGACTAATGTTATGAAAAACACCCTGTCTTGAAAGACCACAAATACGTCGCTTTTGAGATACTTTCCCTTTGTACAACTCTGCAGTGTGAAGACGCGATTAGCTGGCAAAGTATGCAGGAAGGTGGGGCTGTTTTCGTTTGATAACTACGCGTGTATCTGCATATTAGTATTGTTATTAAGTTTAATAACATTTATAATTTTATATTTTACATAATAATTTTATTATTATTATTGTCACTAACGAATATATCTAGGTATCTTCACGTATCAGAGGACAAATTTCATTCTTTTTCACCATGATATAAATGATTTACGTTTGTGGTAATGCTAAACCCTTTGCTAACTTTGGAAAACAGTCCCACCTGCTCCGTTAAGCAACGCCCAAATACGCCTCCAAGAGCAGAAGATCTACAATCTTAAAACTCCCGTATTGACATACAACTTATTATATTAAATATATTATCCTCCAATTAAACTCTTTTGAGACATTTGTCTTGTGAGACTGTATTTCGATGACTGCAGGTGAATGAAACATATTTTATTGTCTAAATGATAATCAAAATGGGACCGGACACAAATAATCACAACTTAGTTTGTCCTCCCCCTAGAGAGAAAACATCAACATGGCAAAATGCCAAGTAAGTTGAAATCATAATTAACAATTAACAGTGTGCTATACATGAAGAATGAAAAAAAAGCATGTGTACCGCAACATCAAAATTTAATTAAGTATATGATTTTATAGGAAGTAATTTATAGAAATCTATAGAATATATCTACAGGAGGAAAAAAGGAGGTAGTTTTTCTGGGTGTGAGAGGTCATTGACTAGAGGAAATGGGACTGTAAGGCCCCAGTCACATATATTGGCGAACAACGTCGAATTTTGAAAACATTGGAAAATATTCTAAGTATGAATACCGTATGAGTACCTTATGAACAATAGCACGAATTTACCTGCTGCAGGTTTGGTATTTAAAGACAGATTCTGCTGTTGCATCACAGTGTAATAAAGAACACAAAAGCATCAACAGTTTTCATGTAATTTTATTTACAGTTAATACAATTTTACGTCAAGCACTATTAAGTGCAATCATTATAAAAATAACTTTGGCTCTATTAGTAAAATGACACATTGTATCTATAAATTTTTGTCTAACTAATAGAGTATATAATACTTCATATATAAAACACACTTCCTTGGGGTAAACTAAATTTCCACAGAACATGACAGTAGACGTTTTTATTCTTCAATCACAGTCCAACTACTATTTGATATAAAAAAGAAGCTGATATTTACAGCATAGCACTACATGTGCATTGCATTGTTACCTCAACCCTTCCAACACTACAGAACATAATAGACTGGTCAAAGAAAGTAAAAGGAAGTAAAACTGGACTAGGCACTGTGAAAATTAAGAATTTACTTAAGTCTGAGAATTTTCTCAACTTCAGCATCTCAGTCAATCAGTATTGAGTAGGATCTTGAGTTGAGAAAATTCTCAGACTTAAGTAAATTCTTAAGTTTTACTTGGCCTAGTCCATTTGTGTAATGAAAGGTCAAAAGGCTTTTAAAACAAGCACACGATCTAAAAACAAAACATTAGAAATAATGGAAGCATAAAATAAAAAAAGTATAAAAAATAATCCAATGTAAAGGAAATACATGTAATAATAAAAAATTGGAAGTACTAAGCGAGGCCTGAAATCAAAATTCAAAGTACTGTGATATTTCAACAGTTTTTAAAGTCTTATTAAGTGTGGGTACAAATTCCATTAGTATCAACTGTACCAATAATGTTATCTGTCTATCCTCCATACAAGACCCGGGGCATTTTGTTATTCCGTCAAAAATGTGTAAAAAAGGATGAACTGAGTAAACAGATGTCCTGACCAAAAGAGTTCTTTTTTCGTCGGGCTATTAACAATGATATAAAAGCTACCATTGCTTCAAAATAAGCTAACATTCGTGAAGACACAGACGCAATAAAACAAACTTCTCACTTGGTGATATTAGCAAGCAAAAAACAACAAACAACATTACAATGTATAAATCTAATGCAGCATCATATACATGTATTATCGTTGTAAATCAAAAACCTTAAAGACATAAAAAAAAATGTATATACATGTAAATAAAAATAATTATGCCATCTTGATAAACCTGTGACTTAAAATAAACAAAGGCAACAAATAGATCAGTTGGAGCAATGCAAATGCAACAGCTTGCAGCAAAATTTAGAAACTGAATTCGATGAAATTTTCATAGTCCTAGGGCGTAACTCACACCGTAGCTGCAAAGCCTTATTTGACACGAACCAAATACAGACTAGAATTGTGCTAATGGTAATGACAGATCTACATACCAAATTTTCAGCTTAAAATGTTCATATATGGCTGTGATAGTGAATGGAAACTGAATAACACTGCCATTAAGCCCCTGGCTATTACATGGCAAAGTAAAAAAAAATCTATAGACAGTTTTGAATAGCTCAACCCAAGAGTTATTTTCCTTTGGCGGCCAAATTTTAGGTCAACTACAAACTAAAGTTTTCTTCTCTAAGAAACAAGGTTTGAATACATAGTAGCAGTGAAATGGATATTTTCATCAAAATGAATTGTTTAGATTAGCGGAGACCAGTATTTAATATTTTCAGTCCCCCAAAATGTTTTTAAAACTATATATACCCAAGAAAACCTCAATCAACTTGGTTGATTTCTGCGGAAGAAATTTATGTTATCAAACAATATGGCCGCCAAAGGGAAGTAACTCTAGTAAAATACTGCTAACTAGAAACCATCTTTACAACATGATTGTCATTCGGATACTATTATGCAAGCTGAACAAACTGATGCATTTGAATATATGCATTAGTTGCATCAGTGTCGTATGCCACCTTCAGCATTATTTTCGTCATATTGAGACAGTATCAACCTGGTACAGACTTCAAATATTTTGATCTTAAATTTGCTAAGGACTTAATCCTAGACAAACCTAACATTCTGAATCCTAGACAGAGCAAATGTTACACAAAACCTTCGTTTAATAGTCTCATGTGAAGAGATGTATTTTCTTACCATTGCCTGATAGACTTCCTTTTCACACTTTTCTACTAATTTTCTTGATTTATTACTTTGATTTGGCTACCTTACTATATACCTTATACTGCCAGCTAGTATGAAGGAAGAAAATTATTTTCTGACAAGTCTACTTTAACAGGATTATTCATGCTCTGTGTTATTTTCACCATAATGTACATTGTACTTGCAAACAGTTTCGCCCCATTTTAAATTCGCCAATTCAGTGATTTAGCTTTTGAATTCTGACCATTTTGAACTTGTCCACTGACGTTGAAGGCAAAACAGGCAAAAGTTTCCCTGTATACAGTATCTTAATGGCAGATTTTTTCTTAAGCTATAACATGTCTTGACATAAAGAACAAATTCTGCTTATCTTTTGGACAAAAAGGCATTTCTCAATAGGAAGTCTTAACTTGAGTATCATGTATTTATTTAAAGTGTTTTATTCACAGCGTTAACAAGGCATGATATATAGCTGAACATCAAAGCAAACAAGACAAGGCAACTCTTTTTCCTATTGTTAGAAACCATGTTTTCCTTGCCTTTTGTGATAGGTACCAGCTGAAACTCACTCATCCGATTAATGGAAAATATCCTGGACTCTGAATGATTCCATATCTGGCTCAGATTATTTTCTTTATCACATTATCTGTACAAGCTGAAAAGACAAATCATGTTTGTGATTCCCATGCATCTATTGGTTACCAGGAATATATTCCTGACCTTATTGAATTCAGTTCACGAATTCAGTTCACCATCTTTTTCATAGCTGAAAAACAAAGAAAAAAAACTGTTAAAATGTTGCATAGTACTACCCCTGTAATCATGTGAACTTTTTTTCCACTTTCTAATTAATGTATATTTTTCATAGTCGAATAGAAATGCTACATCAACTAAAAAGTTCACCTTTCAGACAATTAATTTTTGGGAGGACTTTTACAAACAAAAGGTTTATCTTTCAGGGAGTTAATTTTCAGGAATACCAGTACAACTAAAAAGCGGTGTAGATACTCAATGCTCACTCTGGGTCTGATTTTTTGTTGCCACTTTTTGTGCCATTTATCATGCCACTGCAGGTACAAGAATATGAGTACAGACAAGAAAAACACTCACAAATCAGTTTAACTAATCAACTATTTAAAACAAACAAGAAAAATACTCACAAATCAATTAAACTGATCAATTATTTTAAAAAATCAATGTCAAACAAATGCCAAAAATAGTTAAATTGCAACAGCATTTTTTATCTATTTATTTGTTCTATTTTTTTTTTTTCTTTTTTTTTTTTTGTTGACGATAAGCACTAGATACTGAAGTAGTTCTTACCTCACATGTTAGGAAAATTTTGCTGAAATATCTGTGATGGATTTGTCTCCCCACTTTGGTTCATACATGTATTCTGCATGGAAGATAGGATTTGTGTCATGGAGCGGATGAGTTGTACTTTTAGTGGGTCACTATCTCTCCGAGACATCAGCTCACTAAGAAATAGATTGGATTCTGGACTGCAAGTCTCCTCCATATCTGTTCCACATTGAGTTTCCAAAGTCCTTTCATTCTGATCAAAGATTCCATTTTGAGGACAGGAATTTTGTAAGTTGTGACTAATGTCCAATATTTCTGGTGTGTTTGGAACATTTTCATTTGATGTAATAATCACATTTGTCTCAAAGAAGGTATCCTCACGCTTGAGTGGTAATCCATTTGCCATATTGATTCCATGAGAAGCTAAATCAAACTCGCCAGCGAATGAATTCATCTTACTATTTAGCTGACGGAACTGTGTCATCTGAGCGTTTAGGTCAGAGGTCATATCCTGTTGGGTGCGAATGGGTGTTTCCATGGGTGTTTCCATGGGAGTCAGCAATGTCCGCCCTGGGATCAGATTACTTGTGGAGCATACCACATTATTTCCTGTAAAGAATAATGGAAATTTGTCAACACATGCTATAAATAGATAAGCCTGAATTATTCAGATATCCATCGTGGTGTGTTTGTATAACACAAATGACCAAGTGCAGAAGTAACTTAGTTGGTTTTTTGTATTGTTGTTTAATCCACTCAAGAACACTGAATTACTTACATGTGCCAGTGAAGGGCAAGCAATTTTGCCTATGCTAGGCACTTATGGCAGTAGGGAGGGTTATTTAACGTGCTGAAAACGACTTTGACATGACCTCGGCTTTTACTGTCTCATCCAAAAGACATGGACAGCCATAACTGCAGCGTGGCTCAGATTCCAACAGTACCAACATCACAATCAGAGGGCAAACAACAAAAACAAATAAGTCATGGCGGCCCCAGTACACTAGTAAATTAAAAACACTCGTATTCAATGCTGAAGTTTATGGAAAGTAGGTCAAAATCTAAGGTCAAGGTCACTACATATATGTGTAAAGCTTTGGTGTCAAAAGAAAGGTCTTGTTAGGAGACACAGACATATAAAATGTGAATGTCCTATTATGAATGAAATTGTGAACAAACAGACAGTCAAATTGAAAACAACGTTCCCCGGGATTCCGGTATGGGGAACATAAAAACTGAATGAAATGAATTTGCTAATTTTCTGGCTTTGAAGTTTTTTTCTATGTCATAGTATACAAAAAGGACTCTTTTGCATGGTTTCAGTTAAATCAAATATATCATTTGATGTTATGTAGTTAAACAATAAACATCATGCAATAAAATTAAAATAAAAGTTCATGGCCATCAGGTGTTCTGTAAAATAGTCGAACACATTTCACAAATGAAATGTTCAGTTGGCTAATAAAAGCATCAATCAGCCAAAAAATCTTATTTAGCCATTTTTTGACTAAGAGTTTTCACAGTACATTGAGAGCCCTGGTAGAGTACAAACATACCTTCAGGATATCCGAAGTCCATTTTAGGTTGCTGTGCAAATGGTTGTGATACTGGCATTGTGCCAAGAGCCATCGTGTTCAATCCACCTGCACATGACATGTCTTGCATGGTATTTTGGGCTTGTAACAGTTTGGTCAATGTTGGATACTGTTGATGCTTTTCATCGATACTTTGTTGTTGGAACTGCAAAGTTTGATTTAATGGATATTGAATACTGCATGCAGATTCACTGCTGGCGTTACTAGCAACTGAGGGTATCTCATTCAAGCAGCTGGAGGACACAGAATCAGGAAAGCTTGTCTGTGAATCAGAATCAAAATCATGCACCATGCTTGGTATTGATGGCTGCTGTTGGTCATACGGTGAATACGAAGCTTCAGGCGGGACGATGTCTGGTAGTTCTATTTTTATTTCTGGCTCAGCCTGTATCGACTTTTGAGACTTATTCTGTCTTGTATGAGAGGAGCTTGAGTTTGCCATCCTTTTAGTTGCTATCTTTTTACGCCTATGTCCATTTTCATCATTCACGGTCATGTCACTGCAAAGAAACACATTTTTTTAGTTACATATATTCACATCTATATTCATGCAATCTTTTCCAAATAATGAAACAAAGTGGGGCTGTCATATTCTTATGGTCTGCACTTTGGCTTTCTGATCAAGAATGGTCATGGATTCAAATACAAGCAAAACCACAGTAGGCTGTCCCTGTCTTTCAAATCAGACATTAAAAACCGAGGTTCACGTGTCACAGTAGGTTTCGGCACATTAAACTTTAAGGCCATAAGTGCCGTGCTTTGGCAAAATTTGTAAACCTTCACTGGCACACAATGACCTCTCCATACAAATGAAAGACTCTTGACTTGGACGTCAAACAATACATTAACAAACAACCAATAAAATAAAGAGCAATTAGAGATTTCAAGCTTATCTATATCAATTTCCCTTATAAGTCTAGGGATTTTATAGGAGGTATAATTTAAGAAATATAAGGCAGCTTGATGGCCTTAGGATTTTTAAGGTCCATCCTATTACCACATACATGTATGGTTAATTATTATCAGCGGTAGTTCTTAGCAACCAAAGGCCCAAGAGACTTTTGCTATTATCCTGGGTAGGAATGCTTCTGGTGTAGTGTACTATAAATCTCCAAATGCTAATCTCTGCCTCTGTCAAATTTGGCTGCAATTGGTCCATCGGTTTCTGAGAAGTATTCAAGAATGTGAAATCCTATAGCAAGTCTATGGGAAAGTTGTAAACCCAGAGATCAAAGGTAAAAATAAATCAAGGAACATATTTTGAACCCTGCGGCATTGAAAAAAAAGAAGCAAAAACCCAGGACAGGACGGTTATGAACACTTACCTGAATGGACAGTAAAAACCGAGGTCCCGTGTCACAGTAGATGTGGCACGTTAAAG
>JACSZP010011839.1:11442-26047 GCA_016161895.1 Pinna nobilis
GTGACGTCTCCATATGAGTGAAATATTCTTGAGTGGGACGTTAAACGACAACGCAACAACTTACCTGAATGATATCATGAGAAGCACCTCAAATTGTTCATATCCCGTGTTGCCTCTGCTGAGGGTCTCTGAAAATTTGAGTAAAATATGCACATATCACATGACTTGGAGACCAATTTTTCCCCCCCTTTTTTTTGTATTTGTACCACACCTGACAATTTTTTAGTCATATGGTAGCGGCCAGGTTTTATTGGTGATCGAGGAAACATCAGGGTTACAAATGTACTTGGGAAGAGACTACTAGCCTTCTGCAAGTAAACCGGCAAAGTATCTCACATGATCAAGTTGGGTTCCAATGAGGCTCGAACCAGAACTGTGGAACGTGATCATAATTTTGTCTTTTTTGGTGAATGAATTTTTACCCAAGATGCAGTCAGTGTGAAATATGCTTTTGCAAATTAAATTATGCGAGTTCAAGTTTGAAAACAGAAGCATGTTGCTCAAGAATAAATAAAATCAGGGATGAAAATTTCCGTGTCAAACAGTTCAACGTACAGAATTAAGCATTCAATCCTAGTAAACTCCGACACCAAAATTCAAATGTTTCTCATTTTAGACGAAGTTTTTAAGTCTTTTTTAATTTCATTAACCATTATATAAGTACATATATAAAGATTAAGATGCTTCCTTTCTAAATACAATTTACCTGTGAACCAATGTTTTTATATTAACGAGGCTCACTATAGCTGATATTCAAAACTTAATTACAAGGAGCCGATAAAGCTTAGTGGTTAATGTGCCCAACTTCTGATCATGAGGTCATGGGTTCGAATCCATCCCACTCTGCAGTCAGCTTTCCCTGTCCTTTGGATGAGACAGTCAGAACTATGGTTCATTGTCACAGTGGTGACACTGGTTGGTGTCCGAGTAGTGCAGTCAGTAGCGCACTCGCTTCTCACCAATGCGCCCGATTGCGCCTGGGTTCGAGCCTCTGCCAGGGGAGCATGTGAGATGGTATGGTGGACGCCAACTTTGATACGTGGGTTTTCTCCGGGAACTCCGGTTTCCTCCCACAACAAGGACCCCCGCACGCAGACATCTGGGCCAACGAGAGACATTGATATAAGTTATCGAAACTTTTTTGTTAAGGGTTGTAAAATAAATAAAGTTTTTAAACTTTTTTAGTGTCACAGTAGGTGTTGGCACATAAAAGAACCATTAAAGCTCAATGGTCATAAGCATAGAGCATAAGAAAAATTTGTTGTCCTTCACCCGCTTTTGTGAAATATCAATATAAGTGAAAAAATTCTTGAGAAAAACATCGAACAAGAACACAACCCAACAAACCAATCAAAACTCACCAGCATGGAATGACTCAAATGCATCATTTGTGCTCTTATCCCCGGGATATAACCACTGCAGAAGGGGCTCAGATTTGTCCGATTCTTTTCCCATCGTGTTTTTCACACACTGTGCCAACATTTTCTTCTTTAAAGTTTCTGCCTTAAATGGGTCAGTGTGCCTAATGCCTGTTAAAAAAGAAAAAAAATTCTGATAGAAAAAGGGACCGTCCTGGCTCAGTGGTTTTACTATTGATTTAGAGGTTGTGCGTTTGAATCCACATCAAACAGAAGCAAAAATTGTTTCACTCTTTATCAAATAACTTGTGGTTGTGAAAGGTAAAAAATTCAAACTCTTTCATAACAAACACATACAAAACATGAAAACCCTTTTACTTTGCATCCAAAAGTAATGGTTATGGTAATATCCAATAAAACTCAGATTGAAGCTCAAGGAATCAAAACAATAATTTACAATTAAGTAAATAAAAACAGCTATATATGACTAAAGGCTCCACCAGAAATTAATTCTGGGAGCAACATAAATCTGGGGAACCAAGAGAAAGACAAACCGCAAAATTACAGGGGAAATAATCCAAATCCCTTGGTCCCAAATCCCAAGCAAGACTCCTGTGAAAATTGAACATGTCTGGTGAAATGTAATTTTTACACTACTTTCAATTACTTTAAACTTACTTCAAACCAATCAATAGACATGATCTGTAACCCATTATGCACACTAAAAACTCAGTATAAACTTCCTTAATGTCTCATTTCATTAAAAGACTACCTCCCTTATAGGTATGTGGCCTAAATGCATGTTTCCTGTTTTTTTTTTCAAATTTGCCAGTTCAAAACAATTTAGATAAGAGACCACTTAATTCAGGGGTTTACCTGGCATCCTAATTCTAGGGGTCCCTTGGACTCCATACAGTTTTCTTTGAGAGTCCAATCAATAAATTTAAGGGTCCACAAATTACAATATATTTAAAATTTAACATATGAATGAAACAAATGAGTTATCTATACAAGGTATGAAATAATGAAATACATGAACTATTTGTTGTCTTTAAGTTCAACTTTGTTAGCGTAAGTCATACAGGTATTAAGATGGAGATGAGAAAGGAATAGGAAAAAATGTTTCTTTTTCATATTATGCATCCAAGTGGATGGGCAATAAAAAACTTAGGGGGTACAAACAACTTTTTGAGGGTCATATACTCGCATTTTGCGAGTCCGGTAAATCCCGGACTTATCCCATTTCAGGATCTTTGAATTTTCCTACTTTCCTAAGACAGGTTTAACTACTTGGAAGAAGACTTGTGGAGGAGACAACATAGCTTGCCAAGGATATAGAAAAATAGGGTCAAGGTTTTCTCAAAGTAGGTCAAAGTCCTAGATCAAGGTCAAGGTCTTAAAATAAAGCTCTAATCATTTGAACCAGTATTGAAAACATCATAGCCCAGCCTTTTCTGCTTCAGAAATATAATCTGGGTTAAAGTTTTATCTACTGATGCCCTGACTGCCAAGGGTGTGGGAGAGGGGGGAACATTGTTATAACTCTCAAGACATTTAAAAACAGACTTGCCAACCTTAGAATTTCCAATTTGGAGACCTTTTGATCTCCTAGGGGAGACTCTAAACTTTGCTGAGAATTAATAAGAAGTTTTTCATGGGGAACATGCAATTTTTCCACCAGAAATTATCAAAATTTTACATCAAAGACATGAAGTTTCCTTATTTATGGCGGAAACTTAGCAAGTAGGCCCTATGGCTAAAAATCAAGATTTATGTTGTCGGTTAGATATTCAATAACTAGGTGCATATACTTGGTAAAAATCATAAATTTTAGACCAAAAGACATTGAAAATTTTATCAAAAGATATTTAAATCAGAAATTTAATATCTCTTCAATTGATAGAATGATGAAATTTCTGAAAACCAGACACCTGTCCCTATGCAGCAGCAGTACTGACCTTTAGGCGGCCTGTAGACAAATGCTGCAGATATTGCCCCACACAGGTTCTGTCCCTGTCCATCAGTTATAATCTTATCTGAGAATCTTAACATGTATGTGTGCGGCTTCACATCCCTCAGATTTCGGAGCTTTTCCTCTGCTGACTTCTTGCTGATAAATCCGAAGATCAGGCTGAAATGTACAAATTACGTTGATTGAAGAAATTTGTAGTACTGCACTAAATGTTTTGAGAACTCTATATCATTTTCACTCAGTTTTAATACATGGTACTTGCCACAAATCAGCTCCTTTTGTCATTGTCTGTATATAAGATGAATACAGTGAAGTTGGTATATTGACTTTTGACTTTGTCATAGGCATCCTTCCTTTTAAGCATCATGATTTACAATATATACAAATAAATAGCACTCTTTTTGGGGATTTTATTCCTCTTCATTATAGCACTGAATTTACTTTAAGCCGATTCGTTATAGACCGACTGTACTGTACAGTCTAACCTGTTTTAAGAGACCATCCAAGGGAAGGAGCATAAAAAAAATCACATATGACAGGTGGTCTCTTAATTCAGGTGATTTATACAGGCAACGCCCATTTTAGGAACCATTCGTTCAGGTCACATACAATGTAAGACAGGTTTTTCTTTAATTCAGTGGGTTGCTAAAGCAAGTTAAATAGGCTGTACTTGCAAACATAAAGTCTTGTGAACATTTATAGAACTTAAAACTTATTCCGAAAAATGTCGTGAAAATTCTGGATTTACAGAAAAATGTCAGTTGTCAGAAACTTTGATGTTTTTCAAACAATGGCTTAGTTACATCCTTTCTTTCATTATTTAATAACAAAAAAATTAAGAAAACCTGAGAAACTTCATACTTAAGCTTCCAATATTCCTTAAGATGAATCTTAGTCAAATTAAAGACAGCCAGGAACCACATCCAAAATGTCGCAGATTTCTTCTTTTCATCGTTTTCTTTGATGTCCATCATCTTGTCCTTTGGAGAAGAAGAACACAAATCTATCATAGATTAATAGAATCTATCTCCATTGCCCTGTGATGATAGAGAAATCTACTAACCCGAGTGTCAAGTTAACTTTGTCCATGTCGAGGATTGCCAAGACATGGACCAGTTTACTTGACAAGACGGTTAGTGGATTTCTCGGTCATCACCGGGCAATAGAGATTGATTATTTTTCTCCCATATATTAATCTTTATCAGAGAGTTGATCTGTTTTAAAACTAGTCTAGTATTATAACTCCACACAGTAAAAAAAAATCAGAAAGCTCACGGCGTTACGTCACTTCGCCGTCATTTCCGGTACGGCGCGTGTAGCTTATCATCCACCCCCCTGTGGATGATCGATTTATCATTTTACACTTCCTGTAATGATATCTCAGTGAATATGGGAGAAATAGGCATAACTTACTGTTGAGCATAGCATGATGTTTCTTTATCACAAAAAAGTAATGTTGGTTAGATGGTTGTATTCTGTCGAGTACCAACAGACTAGAGAATCTTTCACTGAAACGGAGACAACACTATGCTGCTGAAGGGTGACAAATTTGGCCCACGCTTCGCACTTATGGCCACTGAACAGGAAGGGTACATGTATATGATATTTAATGTGCCTACCGTGACACAAATTAAGTTCTTACTTTTTCATCCCAAGAACAGGGACAGCAAAATGTAGCGGCAGTTTTTCAGTGGATTTAAACCCACATCCACATGATCAGAAGATGAACAAGCTAACCACTGAGTGAGTTATGGCAGCCACACAAAGTAATGAGAAGTTTCTTATTTTATTTGGATGCCACAATAGGATATGATGAAGAGTTCCTATATAGCAGTATTGCAAGGGATATGAATAACAAAATTGTGATATCTATTGAATGAATATAATTAGGTATGCACAAAATTTACATTTAGAGCAACAAAGCACAAGGAGGGATGGATATTTGTGAGAAGCAACCACTTGATCATAAAACTCAATATACACTATAATAGATCAGGTTAACCATAACCTGGCCATTATATAGAGGTAGCTGCAAGTGTAAGGTGCCAGCTACAGCAGGTTTGACTGTATTTCAATTAACAGAATGTAAATGAAAAATAAAGTTCAAAAGTTTGTAAGAATTCTGCTTCAACTTACCACACAGAATTTCTTGAAGGGAATTTCAGTGTCGTCTGTGACCACTGGCTCTGTTGAAGATACAATATTTATTGTTAACGATGATCATGATTCATTGCTGTAATTAGTTCCCATACATAAAATAGAGTAATCAAAGACAACAAAAATCCAGACGAAGCAATTTACTAAAAAAAAAAAAAAAAAAAAGAGAAAAAATTCAAATTGTAATGGTTATTATAGAACAGTTTTTGGTTTCAGTAATCTGGACACTTCGTTTTTGCAGACAATATGCTTGGTAACAATAGCATCCTGATAAATTACAATTAGGCTTCACTGTCTTTGATAACAAAACAAAAACTGAGGTTGTAGTACCGTTACTCTAAAATAAAATGTTTACTAGTTAATTTGTAATTAAGTAACTAAACAACCCTGTAATAGTAGTTAATCATATGGATAGCAAATTACAAGCTAGAATTTTGAAGTGTAGTTAGTGGCTAACTACAAGTTAATTTGATTAATTGATTTTAATTTGATTGTTGATGCGTTGTTGTTTAATGTCCCACTCAAAAATATTTCACTCATATGGAGACGTCACCATGTGCCGTGGCCGTAGAGCAGGGAGGGTTCTTTAACGTACCAACACCTACTGCGACACGGGATCTCGGTTTTTACTGTCTCATCCGAAAGACAGGGAAGGCCAACCGCGGAGTTGTGGGGAATCGAACCCCGGACCCCTCGGCTCGAAGTTGAACACACTAACCACTCGGCCACGGAGGCCCCACAAGTTAATTTAACAATGTAATGCGCAACTGGGTCCAGGTTGTTATAATGAGGAAGTCTCTATACACAGGTCATCACAGTGGTAGGTTCTACTAGAGTGGAACCTGTCTTGAGAGACCACCCCTTCTGCCATGTAAATGTGGTCTCTCAAGACAGGTGGTCCCTCATGACAGATGGTCTATCAAGACAGGTTCCACAGTATCTAAAATGAGGGGCCGCCATAGCCTAGTGGTTAGCATGTTCGATTTCCAGGAGAGGTTCAGGGTTCAAATCGCAGCTAGGCTGTGGTTGGCTGTCCCTGTCTTTCAGATGAGACATTAAAAACCAATGTCACAGTAGGTGTTGGCATGTAAAAAAAAAACCCTCCCTACTCTATGGCCATGAGTGCTGAGCTTAGGCAAAATTTGTGGCCCTTCATTGGCATATGCCGATATCTCCATATGAGTGAAAGATTCTTGAGTGGGACATTACACAACAATACAATACAATACTTTCTATAATGATCAATGAAGTCCCCAGAGACAGTAAATGCATGGGACTTCCAAATAATGCTCATTGAGTATCTTAGCTAACTATGTTGACACTCAGTATGGGAAATATTCAAGAAAAGTAAATTTAAGTCCCTTGAAAAACATCCATGAGTCCAAGTCAAGTGGCCCTTTCTACAAAAAATATGGTGAATAAAATCACTCATAATTGCATTTCATGCATATTTTGTAAATTTTACGATAAAATTGATCAATCATAATAAAATATGATTGCCATGAATAACATCAATCAGACTGTAATGTTATAATTACTGTGTTAAATTTAAGTTATACACGTAGCTTTCCAAATAATCAATTTTAAAAGTTCATGCATATACCACTCAGGAGTTTTTTTTTTTAAAGAAGAATCTTGGTGAAAGGGCCAAATACAATGTATATCTCAAACTGACATCAACTCATCAAAATGTAGCTATTCATTGTAAGCTGCTCAAATATACCTACCCCCAGTCAATCGGCACCCTAGGTGATATTTCTCATCCTCTCGTAAATCTCTTCCATCAAGCATTTGGAATTTAGCATTCAGCATTTCAAACAATCTTCCCCAGGGTAAATTCACAATGGGTTCGATTGGCATACTAAACTAAAAAGCAAATATAAAGGAATCATGAGAAACAATGTATTATATAGGTGTTTTGTGAGAATCTTTTTTAACTCATTACCCCTAAAAAGAATAATAGACTCTTCATTAAATTAATGATTTAGGCAAATCAAAATGTGTATTTAGGGGTGGATGTGTTAACATGTCTATGCCTATTGTGACAAGACCTATGAATTTATTGAAGTTACAGAGCACTTTTGTTTATGTTAGTTATGGTAGAGGGTATCTGTACGGGTATGTAGTAATTGACTATTGGTTTAATATTGCAAATGGTGCGTGGTCATGCTTGAGTAGTTGTTGACCGATTGTAAACGTGATTTGAAAGTTATTCGAAGGCTCGGACAAGAACTAATCACATGACTTTCAAGAATTTCCCGCTCACCCACCCTTCTTATACAGATGCTAGAATTTTGTTCTAACATATTCATTTTTCTTTGTAGTTACTAATGTAAAAATGAGGATTTTGGAGGACTGGTAGGCTACAGGCTGTTTATGATCTATGTATTTCTGTGAATAATTCCGAGCGTTTCGCTTCCTATCCTATAAATGCGTTGTTTATTTTAGGAATGCTGTATGTTCGTTTGAGTGTAACGAATTAAGAACATAACAGTTTTTACTGTCTGACTCAAAGAACAAGGAAAGCCAACTGCAGCTTGGGGCAGAATCGAACCCATAACCTCAAGATCAGAACTAACTACCGAGCCACAATGGGCCCTTGGGAGCAAAGAAAGATAATGTATCTATGTAAAAGTAGGTTAAGTATCATTTGGTTAAAAATTTCAGTGCAAAATGAGAGGCCTTTTCATTAAGAATTGATGAGCGAAATGTAACATACACTATGATGATATCAATTTATGATAAAAGAGGTCAGATAGAATTTACCTTTATCCCATATTTGGCCGTGAAAGACAATGTTTACCCGTGAAAAGATAACTCTGCCTTTCCCTATGGAGAGACAGCTCCCACGTACTACATGTACGTGGTGATGTCTCCATCTGAATAACAGATTCTCAGTAAAAAACAAAAATGATTCTATCAATCTCTCTAAGTGCTGAAACCCAACATATCTACTATCTAAGTACTAGTGCACTTACCACATCCTCAGTACTAAAGCACTGCCACAACAAGGACCCATGTACATTGCAGCCCTGGCTGGCCCCTGTGGTGACCACAATGGGAAGAGATATGGTCTGAAATACAAAGTCATCAATTCTTTAATGATTTACATATATAACAAAAATATTTTAGGTTTTTATCCCCTTTCCAAAATGATTTCATCTGGCTTGTTTATGTGACATACATTTTTTTCATTTCACCTTTTTCAGCTTAGATTTGTAACTACCTTTATGTCTTTTGCACACAGAAATAGTTTGGGAAGGTCGATTTTCTTTTAATATTTCAACACTTTGTGACATAGCTTAAACACCTTATACCCTGTATATACGCACCACAAATTCATACTGCCTGCCCATGACTTTCATATTTGTCAGGAAGACGATTCTGAACTTGTCCTCACAAACTTGTTTGTCCGGTTTTCTCTCGAATCGTTCCAATTCCATCCTTGTGAAGGAGGCAATGTCCTTCTTTTTGTCAAACGGTGCTTCATCTACTTTTGGTTTCAGTTTGAACTCGCATGGCTTGTTCCATCTTCTTTCCCTAAATTTCTCATTTACCTCACCCTCCTGGCAAAACTGTGCCCTCACGCTGCTTTTACATTCAACAAACTTTCCAGCCAACATTCTGAAAAAGTATACATTTCAATATGTTAATCTAGATGCCTTTTATCCAATTAAATTTAAGATTCATTCTTCAGTGCAATCTTAATCTATCCACTGTGGCACACAATCTTACAAAATCCCATTTAGTTGGTTGGTTGGTTAGTTGTATCATTGTCTAAGGTCCCACTCAAATATCTTTAAACCATAAAGACATCACCATATGCCAGTCAAGGAGGACAAATCTGGCATATACTCAGCACTTACATGTATGGCCATTGCACAGTGAGGGTTCTTTAATGTGCCAACACCTACTGTGACATGGGACCTCGGTTTTCACTGTTTCATCCTGAGGACAGTGACATTAATCCACAGTGTTACATGTATTGGAACCAATGACCTCACAATCAGAAAACAACCATACTGACCACTGGACCATGGTGGCCCCAATTCCATTCAGAGGTCAAATCCTACAAGCTCTTACAGAACTTCTCACATCTATTATATACTCATATTAGCGACCTTTACCTCTGAGCTCTGAAGCTTACGAATTGATTGGTTATTGACACAGGTCATGGGATTTGACCTCTAAGATTGGGTTCCATTTGATCTACATGTGACATGACACAGGAAAGGAGCATACTGCAGATCAGTTTATCATTAGATCGCCGATAATCCTGAGGCTTCATCTTCAGGATGCAATAAGCTAGAAAAGGAATTTTCAATATCTTCCACAATAAAACATGGAACTCCAGAAAGTCTAAATGCTTCCGTTATTGGGACAATTTGCTTCTGTACAAAAGGAGTTGGATGAACAATGTGACACTGTACTGATCTATATACAGTCGAGCCTCATTAATCCAGATAATTCACTTTCTGTACAATTTTTCATGAGAACAGGATATTAAATTTCTATTTATCATTAAAGAGTCATGTTTCAGTGATCCGGACACATCATTTATCCAGACAATTTGCTTGGGAACGAAGGGGTCCAGACTAACGAGGCTCCAATGTATATTTTTTTAATGCATTTGATAAATTCTTTGGAAAGATTAAGACACATATCCTCTACAATGGAACCTGTATTAACCCAATAAACACCACAGACCATAATGGACTAGTCCAAGACAACAGAAAAGAGCATACCATTTTTATACTTGGGGTTGAAAGGGTTAAAGACCATAATCACACTTAATGCATGAACAAACAATCTTTCATATGATCATTGAAATAAACCTGTCTTAAGTAATCATTTGTTCTGAAAGAACTAATTTTTTGGTTGAGAAGGGGATCTCTCCATACTGTGAGTTTCTACCGTACAGTTGACTGTTTGACAGGTTCAGGAAAATATGATGCATCCATGACTTACTGTAGATTTGTGAGGGCATTAAATACTGCCTTTGCACAGAGATGGTGACCATTGAAGGCTCACTGAACAATATACAATAGTCAGATTTTTCAACAATCTTTTGGGTTGTGAATTAATGGACAGGTTAGAATGTTCAATAGCAAGGCGTGTTTGTGTTTTTACCAGCTAAATTGTCCTCTTGTCTCTTCATTGGTTTGTGTGTGAACAGCGTAAGCAAGAGACTATAAGTTTAGAACAATAAATTTTGCAATGGAGCAGTCTGGAATCCCAAATGGGAATATTGAACCAGGCTTCTGGAAGAAGTCACCATCCCTTTTAGCATGCTACTTTCCCCTTGGAAGCAAATCAGGAACCAGAGACTACCTACAAAATTCAATTGTATGAGAAAAAAATCTCAAAAATGAAAGACAGCTTTACAATAAGCCAAACGTACCTGACATTAGCCCTAAATGTAGGACACTTGAATTTCTGCCCACAGCTCTCCTCGGCACCATCTTTACATCTTTTCTTTGAGCCCAGCTCCACCTTGATAACATGACGGACTTGGTCAGTAACAATAAAAGAACTGAAAAAGAAATTTGACCTTGTTAGCTACAGTAAAGAAACTAAAAATAGATCGAAATATCTTATCTGACAACACTGGAGCAAATAGAAACACTCTGAAAGAGGGGAGCCCCAAAAAAGGAGTAAAAGACCTTGACCCTGAGTCAAGATGGCTTGCATGTTCAGGTCCTTGGCAATAATTTATGAAAATATGATCTTATTACATAGAATGGTTTAGAAATTTGACTTCAGAAAGACGGACACATGGATGGACAGACTGACAAAGGGGTGACTACATGTATATGCTCCCCTGATATTTGGGGGGAGCATAAAAATTAATTAACCAAAGCAGTCTCAAATAAATCCATGTACTTATATGCCTAGTAGCTAGTTGTCTGTTTAAGTCACACAGTACTGAACACAGCTATAAAAGACTAAAAATTACAACTAGAAGGGTCTATGGACTTATTTTGAGATCATTTACACAGATGATCTTCACCTTCACTCCAGTCTACCATAAAGACTCTGACAGGACTTCCTTATGCTTTTCTATTATTTCATGTTCCCAACAGATCTAATGAAATCCATAACTCTTCAAATAATTTAAAGATAAAAAATGAATGCTAGCATGAGAAAAATATGCATAAATATGTAGTAGATCGAGATATGCTACTTTACTTTACATCCTAACCTACTCTTGCTACTTATTGTTTTAAAAGATTTATGTCTAAGTCTATTTACATTAAAGATATCTTTGTCAAATATTCGGCCACCTGAATTTAGAGATCACTTCTCATAAATTATCTTTTTTGCATCTCTTCTGGAGTTACCTCCCATTACAGCTTTGACTTTATTATGAATGACCTTGGTAAACAGGATCTTAATTCAGTGGAACCTTGATATCAAAACCATCCAAATGACTGTGAAATTGGTCTGATTTATGGAATGACTTCCTAAGTCAGATGAAATAGGCTAATATAATAAAAAGTAGACTGAATTTTTAGGTCTAAAAAATAATTGCGAGGTGGTCTCCTAGGTGAGGTGGTATTTTGGTGAGGTTCCACAGTTTATCAACCTCTTTATACCAGCCGTCTGTCTATAAAGACAATCATTATTTGTTCCCTTGAACAGCCCTTGTAGACATATAACTTTTTATTGCTGACAAAGTATGTTGTTGTATTATTGTTTCAAGTCCCACTCAAGAATCTTTCACTTACTTAGAGATGTCACCATGTGCCGTTAAAGGGCAATAAATTCTACCTATGCTTGGCCTTTATGGTCATAGGGCAGGGAGGGTTCTTTAACATGCTAACAACTACTTTGATATAGGACCTATGTTTTTTACTGTCTCATACGAAAGACAGGGACAACCAACCACAGCGTAGCTTGAACTCAAACCCCGGACCTCTTGATCAGAAGTCATGCACACTAACCACTAGACCATGACGACCCCCTGACAAATTCTCCACACAAGGATACTTCCTACCTTTGAAACAAGTCCCGGAACAACTCTTGGATTCTTGCCAACCTCTCATCCGGGATAAAGTTCTCACAAATGGCATGGAGCTTTGGAATGGTACTGGACAGGAGATCGTAAAAGAGCTTTCCCAGCAATGAAAATCTGCAAGATACTTATACATCTAAATACAAAAAAAAAAAATCATGTGATTTGTTTAATATACAAACCAATAAACTACATCTTGAACCTGATTAGAACTTGGGTTTAGAAATTAGAACTTGACTCAGTAGTTCTGCAACAAAATTCTGACTTCAAATAGGAGATCTTAAGAAGTTGGTTGTTTACCGTAACTCATGAATCTTATAATTTCACTTAAATGAAGATGTCACCATTGTCATTGTACTAGTGAGACTAATTTGTTTCTATAACAATTTAGCAGCAAGGATTCTTTAAAATGCCTACACCTACTATGACGTGGGACCTTGGTTTTTATTGTCTTGTTGTTGCGTTGTTGTTTAACATCCCACACAAGAGTATTTCACTCATATGGAGACGTCACCGTGTGCCGGTGAAGGGCGACAAATTTTGCCTGTGCTGGGCTCTACTGGAAGGGAGTACGGTTCTTACGGTTCTTTAACGTGACAACACCTACTGTGACATGGGACCTCGGTTTTTACTGTCTCATCCGAAAGACAGGGACGGCCAACCGCGGAGTGGCGCTGCAAGAATTGAACCCCGGACCCCTTGGCCGAAGTCGAACACACTAACAACTCACCCACGGAGGCCCCCTTTATTGTCTCATCCAAAGGAAAAGCGTACCGGTAGTATGGTTCCAAACCCACAACCTAACAATCAGGGTCACAAAACACCCTTTAACTTATGACATCTGTAAACTCTGCAGAATCCTCTTGCAACATATAATTTGGTATTCATGAAAGATGCAAAAATTCCACATCTGTAAACTTTGCAGAATATTGATGTTAACAATAATGGTTTCTACTGCTTTGTGAATATGACGAAAGACTTCCGCAAACGATTCGTAAACTGTGTAAAAGGTCTGCAAACTCCCTAGTTGTAGAATTACCACATGCTTTGTGGATAACTTCCTTGAAGGCAGCTTTGGAAGCCGCAGATAGTAGAACCTTCAAGATGCCTCCAATTGTTAGAACTTTAATTGACCTATGACAGACTGTTCTTTTCCCTTCTTTCTCTTGATTCGTTCAACAACTGGACCCATTTTCTCTATAAACCCGTCAATACCTTCTGTGATACCAAACTTGGATTTTTCAAAATCCTCTGTAGGAGCCCCACTTATGCTTTTAATGGGTTGAGAAAAGTAGCAAGAAAACCTAGGGATTAATAGAAATCTTCATGCAACATTTGGAAAAACAACTCCTCAATACTTTGTGAATTAAATGTACTATTATTATCAAAATCATATAACATGGCGCTTTCTGGGGCCTGCATTATAACCTTTGATTTTTGTTTAAAGAAAACCTATTGCATGCATGCAAAAGAAACAAAAATACTCATTAGAATGTCTCTTAAAATTTAAAGAAGCACTTAAATGGCCAATCGATGAAATTTCTACATTTAGCAATGATGGTCCTCTTGGAAATTGGTTGGTAGGGAAGTCTGATACTTTCATGATAATATGAACGTGTGGCCAGTTGGGGCAGTGGAGCTAGAAGGATAAGCATTTACCCAGTCTCAGCCTCCATAGGCATCGTTGGTTTCTGCTCAAGATCAACATAGTGGAGTTGTTGCTTCTTCTGATATGACTTCACCTTCTCCTTTAGTACACCAAGAACTTCACAAGTCTGAGATGTCAGGCAATCCAGGGCATTTACAATATTCTGAAACGGAAAATTATATGTTGTTAAAGTAAAAGGTCTTGATATATAAGTTTTTTGTTTTTTGATGTTTGCTTTACGCCACAATTGACAATCTTTCAGTCATAATATGGTGGCAGCCAGCTTTCATTGGTGGATAGAGCCTGGCTGCAAATGTACCCGGGGAGAGACCACCGGCCATCCGCAAGTAAACTGGCAAACTTTCTCACATGATCAGTTTAGGTTCTAGCGAGCTTTGAAATGCTGACAAGAGGTGAGAGACTGAGTGGTTTAAAGCACAATGCTCTAACCATTC
>JACSZP010011841.1:0-19846 GCA_016161895.1 Pinna nobilis
TGCTCGGCACTGCTGGCCGTAGAACAGGGAGGGTTCTTTAACGTACCAACACCTACTGTGACACAGGGCCTCGGTTTTTACTGTCTCATTCGAAAGACAGGGACGGCCAACAGCGGAGTGGCGCTGCGGGAATCGAACCCCGGATCCCTCGGCTCGTAGTCGAACACGGTAACCACTCGGCCACGGAGGCCCCAGATGCCGAAGTTGTTGTTGTTCTTGTAGTAGTATAAATTACATTCAGAATTTTGACTTAAAAGAGAATTTTCACTATATTTGTAGGTGTCACTAAGTAATATAATGGTAAAGTGGTTCAAAAAGTTTTCATTGTAATAGCTGTTGTGTAGTTTAAGGACCCAGTTAAGAATATTGCAGTCACATGAAGACATCACTGACGTTTTGGGTTATGCTCGGCTATTGGGCATTGGAACTTTTATCACATCACATATGTTAGACGCGAACCTTTATATCAAACACATGGAAGACCCGCCACTTTCGGTTCAAATGTCGAAATCTTGACATAAAAGAAGTCACTACATATAGATATGTTAATAATATTTTTCGTTGGGCGTTCTTTGCCGAACATAAGTGTGTTTTCGCTATAAATAAAGAACATCATGCAATGACATAAATAATCTTGTCATATGAACATAGTATCTAGGTATAGTGGTAAAACTCTTTTTACAGTGTGTTAAAACAATTTTCCGTTTAATTTGGTAAAAAATACTTTGGACATATCAAAAATTTTGTCTTGTGAAAGCGATAGTATTAACATTAGTTCAGAGAAAATTTGAGAATACTTTTGTACATGCATACATGTTTGAATTATTTCTTTAATTATCGCTTAGACAGATCTATGTCTATTGAAGTCTCATACAATAGCTTTTAGAAGAAGGGTTTACAAAACATTTTTGGAGCCGCGTTATACGGTTTCTTCTTTTCACTCCATGGCTGCGTCATCAGTTCTCCGTGTTATTTGATAACAATATTCAAAACTGTCCAAATTCCAACTGTCCTTGAACTTTACCCATTTAACAATTATTTTGCCTGGACTTTTGAAACGAATATTTGATGGCTTTGAAAATATACCAAAAATTAATATTTGAACAAATTAAGAAATTAATTGCAGCTATGGCAAAAAGTTTCAATGTAAATGAGCTAGGGGTCGCCTGCCAACACATATTAAATGTAAATACATGTACCGGTATATGTAATGATTGTATCATATCGCTGTAGTATCTTTATCGACTCAATGTCTGTCCAGCTTGTAAGCATTACTTTGAGCGGATTAGGTATGAATCGCGTCTTGCTCAGAGAGAGAGAGAGAGAGAGAGAGAGAGAGAGANNAAGAGGCGGGTTCATTCCCCCATATTCAGTATTTTACCTTTCTATCCAAAATGTAACATCTATTATCAATTTCTTCGTTGCTCAATTTACGATCAAACGAAAATTCCATATTAGCGGAAGCATAAATGTTCGTCATGTGGGTTTGTGTGAATGACATCATAAAAAGTAGTCCCCGGGCATCTATCAATGGTACTATAGAAACTCGTAGATTTTATATAAATTATGAAGGAAACGACATAAAAAAGCGGTAAAAATCAAGAATATTTTTCCTAACGTGCCATCTATATCGGCCCATATTCTTATTTGACCTTATATTCCTAATTTGACCTTTGAATTCATTGTCAAAGAAAATTTAAATTCGAATTATAGGCCTACTTGTCATATTTTGAGCGCACACACTCACACACAAACCTTAGGTATGAAAAAGTTGACGTCACGCAGAAAAAAAATGTTTTGCTTTGTTATCATGAATTATTCTGCATCTTCTGAAAGCATCGCACACTTTTTCAGCGTGGAGTTATTCAAAGATATCTCGTGATAAAAATCGCTTTCAATATTATATAATATCAAGATATGTAAACGTGGTCGGCCTTCAGGCAATAATTCTGAAAGTCTAGAAACCGATAACGCGGCTAGAACGAGATAACAGGTATCTAACGCTTAGAGACAGGAAAAACAGCGATAACTGCCAATCTATAGTTTGTCAATAAATTTTCTTCTCTGCAAACAATGGATTTTTCAGATCATTTCACTTTATTGTCATACCATGTAACGTTACACAGGGAAAATGCATGTTTTATGTGATACAATGCAATCACAATGGGACCGATCTGGTATTTGCAGAAATGGAGAGCTGACGTCACCACATGCTTAAACCTTTGGTTTGGTTTGGTTTGCTTTGGTTGAATTACGCATAGATCTTTGTTCAAAAAAAAAAAACAATGAAAGGGGTGTTGGAGATCAGAACATTCCAACTTTTGAAATATCTATACCTCTAACTCCATCTATTTCAGTGTAGACGAGTCTCTATTAGGCTAAAACCATTCTCTTTTACGCTAAATTTATTGCGGTAGATTGAATCAGATCACATGCGTCAATTAATAGCCGATCAGCAAACCAAACTTACGGTGAAATTTCTAATGGACAACACATACACGTATGTAAAGTTCAAAGACTATGTTTTTCCGGCACACCGACGGGACTCCAATGGGAATTAGTTTTGCACCTTTATTTGACCGAACTTCATATGAAGTAGAGTTCATTCAAAATATTTCATTCGCCATTTAGATATACTGTTAATGAATAATCGACTTTAAAACGTTTATGAATGCAATAAATTCCAACGAATAGACTTACGGACATCACAAATTTAAGGGCACAGCATGCTTTACAAACATTTTAAATTCAACTTTTTGCTCAAACGGGGGCATACTGACCAAGTTGTTCGTCGGATTTAGACTTCTTTATCAACATGCATCTTTCTGTATTGAAGCCATTCATTGTATCATTCATCGCCTGCACATGGAGTAACTACATCACAAGCTATCCGATATGCCAAGGCGTTCTATATATGTCAATGAACATTTCACATACAGAGGAAAACTGCTGTGATAATTTATCATCACAAGGATATTATCACGATTACGTTCGTTATTTCGCAAATTTCACGGTTGGTTTTATGATCTTGATTGCTATTCTCCGGTAATACTTGTGTAATGTCCTTACTTATTCCTTACGTATTTCATTTGAGTTCGACTATAAGTGTATGGCGGGCAACACCAGTCAACAGATGATGCTTACTCCTCCCCTGAACCTGCTCCCACCTCTGAATTTCTAGAGGTCCGTAATTGTTTTTTATAGATATTCATCGAATTTGTTAATTATCTCATGCACAAATTACTATTCGTTATCTATCGTTTTATCTTTTAAAACCTAAAGAACAACGAGCCCGTCTATATGATGCGGCTTTTTTAAAGACGCGTCCTGGTCCATCGATTGTATGTGATAATTAAATCTATGTTTACAGTCATTTATGGATAAATATATATAATTTTCACATAAGTATCGAATAATGATACCCAAGGGGTTCTACTGCGATAGTGGTCCTCATATACAATTATCTTATCCTTGCTCCTGTTTTGCTCGCATTGTACAATAATAAAGAAGGGGGAAAAGATTAAAATTAGCCTTTTCAGACTTCAAACACAAAAATACGAGAGTGCAAGTTAGATTTTTATCTGCTATAGCTCGCTCGTTGGCACTTTTAATGACTAGCTAAACTACAGTTTTATTTATGCTGGTGTTTTTATCGGCGGAATCCTTGTGTAAAATTAGATGATTAGTTCTCTAATTAGTCGTTTAACTAGCCATCGCTTATTCAGAACTTTATCTCGCCTGTAAAGAGATTCATCGGTGTTGTAAGTCTGTCCTATTTTCAAGCGGATCAAATATCTACGCAATTGTTTTCTGTCTGAGTTTAATAACAAAGTAGACTCAGAAAATCGATCACACGAAAAAAAAAGATCGGGTATGCGACACAGAAAGCTCTCTGTGATCTTCATCGGGATCTGTGCAGTCAAACAGAAGTGTAGCTATCTGGCCTCAGTACGGCTGAGGTATATTACATTACAAAAGCCAGTGTTCCTGATCTACCGCCGTGAGCTGTGTTTTCAACACAATATTAAATCATGTCACACAGTCAATAATATCAGCTACCGTAATGGGTTCGTAAGTTATGGCTAGTGTTATCTGTCCGAGAGATACGGTTTATAAACTTTCTCAACTTTCCATGTGTGTGATCTCCGCAACAACACGACGGCTACCTGTCTCTCCACCCCGGACAGGTAGGCCTAGCTATCTAACTATTTAAACATCATTGTTTTTACTCCATCAAAAGCAGGTATGATCACTAGAAACTACAAACGCGATACAGTTACGGATCGCCAACATTTCATCAACGCCGACATATTGTTCTAATCGCGCTTTTCATTGGCTCACTGCTGTTTGTTATATGAAAAATGGGCGGTGATGTATATATGTACAATAAGTTAAAGGGACTGCCTAAACACACTTCAACACAAGTTACTCGTGGTTTGTAAAATAGTTTTTCGTGTCTACATGTTCTCCGTTTCTTTCATGTACCTGGGATTTGGACATGAATTCGAAGGATGAGACTTAGGTGCGAACTGAGTGAGAGTTAATAACTACAAGTATTCGAAGTGCTCCTTTCTTTATTGTCATTGAGTGGAAATATTAATAACAGGTATCATTATGACTGGAATACAAATGGGCCTACCGGCCATATCAAAACGAATTACACGGAATTTCTCATCACTTTTCACCGTGCTATGCTTTGTGACATGTAAGTATAATGTGATATTATTCTATAGTTTATATAGTCAAATTCCAAATTATACTAGCACATAAACACCTACATATAAGTTATTTATGTACAGAATGCACATACACGTAGGTATGCATATATCCATGTGCAAACATACACATCATGTATGTATGTATGTATGTATGTGTGTGTGTGTGTGTGTGTATGTTTGTATGTATGTATGTATGTATGTATGTATGTATGTATGTACGGTGGATTGATGGATTGATTAATGCATGCATGGTTTATATATGTATTGTGCCCGAGTGCGCGTACGTCCATCTAATTATCTATCTATCTATCTATCAGGGAAACTTTCAGATGCAATCCATCTTACTCTCGAGAAAAAGTCGAAAAGGTTTTGTTTAGCTTTTTTCGAAAATCACTGAAAAAGTTTCTATAAAATGTGTATTCCTTTTTTCCAGATAAATCGGAAACTGCTGATAATGATGTTGATGATTCTGATAATGCCATAGGTATCAGCATGACAGGGCTTGTGCTTGGCGTCGGTCTGATGATATTTTTCACTCTATTTGTCTGCCTTGTAGTCTATACCTCTAGGCTTCAAAAACAACTACTTAATACAGTGGAGTACATGCCCTTACTTGGATCAAAAATTCCCCGTTAAAACCACCACAATCTGTTGAAGATAGTATTATATCATTTATATATCAATATATCTACTTATACGAATTCTTATACGAAATATATACAATGTAGATCCTTAATTTTCTCGTGTACTTAATTCCGCGAATTTGGCATTTCTATCAAATCGCGAGAGATTAAAATCGCGAATTCTCAACGCGAAGGAATAAAATGTCGGTTTCTGAATCCGGTCTATCAAAGGCCGAAACAAAAACTTTGTCGAACAAGGTAATTCTTAGCCGATTAATGCATTATCATAGATATAAGATGAGCGAATAATGATTCCTACGAGGACGAAATTGACAGATCAAATTAAGGCGAGGGTTTAAAATCCGCGAGGGCATCTATTCGCGAAATTACGCAAATTTGTTAAATTCCTCACTTTTATTTCGGAGTCTTCAGTATAGAAATCAGAATGTATAAAATATTTTTACTGTCTAAGTGATTTCGCAGACTTGTGCTGAATAAATGACTTTTCTTTATCAAAAAGAATGTCTTTCACCTCTGTTTCATAGTACATGTATTATTATAAGAAATTCACACTTCAAATTCTCTTATGTACANNAAAGTCAGGCAAGCCGATTATCGATCATCCAAGATATTTTATTCCCAGTATAGAAATCATATTTACCTAGATATCGATTGCAAGCGGTATCAGGAGACAATATATAAGTTCAATGAATATCAATTTGGACCATTTAGGACCTCTGACAAATACAGAGGCAAGATCAGGTATCATGGAGGAACATCAGCCGCCAGTTCATTGTCAAATTCAGGTGACTTTATGGATATCGAATTCTCGTCAAAATCAATGGAGACGATTAGAAATTCACAATCGAACAACAGTCAATTTAGTGAATAATTGCAAACAAGGCAACATAGCAATCGTAATATTTGCGAAGTCTTAAAATTAAATGTGACTTGAATTTTTGACTCAAGTTAATAAAATTTCAAATAGCAATGGCATTCCATCCAATTGATTGAAAGTGGCATAAGACAGGTTGTTCTTAAGGTAATTTATTCCTGGACCTTGGGTATTAGTTAAGAAGACAGGTGGTTCATTACCGCATCAAAATGAAAAGGATATCGGCTGCAGAACAATATGGGTCCAATGGAAAGAAATTAATTTTAATGTAAAGAGCAATTTTGTAAATCTAAAGTATTGGAAACACAAATGTCACCATTTAAAAATATATAACGTCACACTGGACAATAGCTTCAACCTAATTTTATATGTTAACCAAGACAGAAACCAATTAGTTTGTACTTTTATAATAGTATTAAATCTTGAGTTTTCTGTACCAGAACTCCCTATTTATGTACACGTGCCTTTGTTATTATTCTGTCCACCGGGCGTGACAGTAGCTGTAAACAATTTGGAAATCATGACTGTTCAGTGTTTTTAAGTTTCATTTTGATATATTTCGTCTGCATTTGAAAACTTCTCCACATGATCGGAAGATTCTGGTGTCAGATGTTAAACATCAAGGGGACCGCCGTGGTGTAGTGGTTAGCTGGTTCGACGTCTAATCGTGAGGTCCGGGGTTTGAGCCCAAACTTCATAGAGATTGGCTGACCCTGTTTGTGGAATGAGACAGTTAAACTGCGGCCCGTGTCGCATTAGGCGTTGGCATGATATAGAACCCTGCCTGCTATACTATCATAAGTGCCGCGCAGAGGCAAAATCTGACGCCCTTCACCGGCACACGATGACGTTTCAATATAAGCGAAACATTCTTGAGTGTGACGTTAAACAACAATACAACCAATATATTCAACATCAGAATAAAAGCAGCATCTTGATCATATGTAGTATATATGATATGACAACTGAAACACAACTTGTACTTTCAAACCCTCTTTTAATACAAATCAGTTGATGCCAAAGCAAACTTTACAACCAAGGCTCTACAAAGATATTTCTCTCAAGTTGGTTTTAAAATAAAACAAATTATTTGCGAAAGATCTTCATTAAGAAAAAAGCAAAGAAGGCAAGAAAGAAAGTGTCATATATTGTTTGAAAGGTACAAAAATGATTTTTCTCTTTTTATTCCTAGGCACAATGTATTGATATTATCGTTGAGAAAAAAAAACCAAAACCAATTATAACATTAGAATTGATAATACTGTAAACAACAAATGGATATGCAGGCTATATTTTTTGTTTTTAATCCTCAAACACAAATGACAAAAATAACCAAGGGTCATTTTTCTTATTGAACTAAATAACAAGTCCGTTAGATACATACGTATCACATGTTTATGAACTGATATATTATCATTTTGTACGTTGTTTCAAATGTTGGGAATACTTCAGCAAATGAATGTTTATTTAAATTGAAAAATATTATTTTCTACCGCTACTCTTGACAAAGAATATATTTTCAAAGACAGTATGTGGAACGATTCATGTGTTTGCTTTTATCGTAATTGGTGTCTAATCGTGACACACTACTTTAAAAACTTTCTTCTATGGACAATCATGTAGGCCACCAAAGCTAGAACAACAAAAAGAAGACCTAGACTGAGAGAGCAAGCAGTTATAACCCATGTCTTATGGATTAATATATATTTTCCCGTCATGTCGCCATAGTTACATTCTTCTGATGTGTTGTTGGATCCTTGTGTAAATTCTACGAAAAATAAAAATAGAAAGTTCACACAAGGTAGCGTGTTCTATCAAATAGTAACCCCGTAATACCAACCAAACAGAAACCAACATAGAAAACAAGCTTGGGATTTGTATGAATTTTCATGTTTTTTAGATTGTTTTTTATCAATGATTAAGGGACAACAATAATGCTATACAAATATTTGATACAAAATTGAGATAATACAGTGATAGACAGTTTAAATGCCTGTCATAATTGTTTTAAATAAAAAAAATATCTAGAAATGCAGGAAAAATTGTCAGAAGGTGACAGGGGTTAACGTTCTTCCCATGTAAATTAGTAATTCGGCTGTTCCCCGCAGAAATAGTTCATACATCAGGACTGACAATGTTGCTATCTCTCTGAAAGCCATTTGAAATGTGAATACTAGCAATGGTCTGGTCCTGACTGACGAGAATACTGGCCTGTTCTTTTGATAACTGGTTACCTAAAACCATTTGTGACTGTTTCTTATAGTCGAACAATCCTATCGCTTCTAGGACTGGGATCGCGCCCTAAAGATGCCCTAATTAAGGAATTAGACTTCGGCAAAAATCAAACTTGCCAAGCGGGCTACAGCACAATGCTATCACGATATAGCACAAATGATGTTGTAATACACGAATGCAGAAGCAACAACGATATAAACGCAACAACAGTACACAAAAAAGAGAAAATAAATAAATAAAATAGAATAACAACATTTCTCTCCAAAATCCTGATTAATATCAAGTAATAAAGCCTAAACCCAATTACAAGCACCGTAAAAGTTAGACACATACAATACGGGTCAAAAATCTTTAAAACGTGTGACCTCTAAGTAAAGTGAATAGGAATAATTTTGTGCTAACGAAATATGAGCATCACCTAATGTTTTGCATATTGCTCCGTTTTGTAATTGCTTAGATGTCCATTCTGTTTACATTTTTATTTGTTTGATCCAACATTCATCGACAAACTTTTATCAAATATTAGCATCGACAAGTGGAACAATCAAATAAATAAGACATCTTTGCGATAAAAGGGATGAATTAAATCTTTACAGTGTTGGTATATTAACAAGTTAATGTTTATGACATTTTATTTCAAATACTACGGCATATAAAATTACACACAACACTTACTTTTATTTGTAGCAATGCTTTCTATGTATATTGTTTCCCGTGAATCGAACTCAAAATTGCCACACTTTGGTATCCCAGGTGGAGATGGTGTCATTTCATTCGGCTCTCCAATCTGTAGCACTACTGCCATTCCAATCAGTTGATGATTCTCCACGTGGCAGTGCATGAACCAATATCCTAGAATAAGATTATTGAACCACATAAAATCCGTTTCTAACAATGAATGGAAATGTTACATTTGATTAAATAAAACAAATTATTTTGTTTTACGTATGCATGTGTACATGTAAATAAAGTTAAACACACATTCATCAAACGTGAATCGTACAAAAGATTGCAAAGAGTAAAATATGTTTTAGTTACATATAGTCTATGTCAAATACAGTGATATCACATCTTCTCTTCGACATGCGTAATAATGATAACATCTACAATGATATGAACATATGAGTTAGTTTGGTTTTTTTAACGTCTCCATACGAGTGAGATATTGGGTGGGACGTTAAACAAAAACAGCAAGAACAACAACAACGTTTGTACCTGGATTATCAGCTCGGAACCGGATCACGACATATCCTTTAGATGGTACCACTACCGTATCTTTAAGTGGAGGATTTTCAAAATTTAATCCTGGAACATGTCCACCATTCCATGAACTGTTCCGCCATTGTGGTATCATTAATGGAGGCTGGTAGGAAATATCTTTGTTCTCCTCCACCATTAAGCCTGTTATGTTGTCATACCTTGGAAATCCAAATTTCATTACGTGAAAGGCAGTTCCATGCAAATGTACAGGGTGTACCATAGAACCGACAATGGCGTCTGTAATGCATAAACATTAAATAAATTGACTTTTCTTTTGTATTACGTTATCTGTTATATGCATGAAAAGAGGTTTTACATTTAATGATGCCGTTATTTCAGTCATAATATGAATATATAGTTTATTGTATCTATTACTGACTTCGATATAGAAATTTCTAACAATCTCCAAGGAATAATTTTCACAAGCATATAAAATTGACTAATAAGAGATAACCAAGTTCACTTGGGCATATTTCGCCGGAATTTATATTAAAATGTACGTGTACAGAAAATTAGGGTAAAACATCATCGTTGTCTGTACACCTGTGCAGACTTGTTACCTTAGTTTTCGCATTTTTTAAAAACACTCCTTAACAGAAGTATGGAAACCGACGCCGAAGTGGACATCGGATAGCACAATACCCTCTTTACCTTGTGAGATAAAATGAAATAACTTGACATAACTGAAATAACGTTCTATCAGGAAATTAACGTACAAATGGCAGCAAATGAATTTAGTGTAAAGAACTTTCGTTACTTGATGCTTTGGAATGATTGTGAATTTGTTTGTTTTGCGGCAAAATAAAAGCGTTTACCATATAGTTGCATGGTGTTGAAATTCGTAAGATGTTCAACTGACATAAACATAGTACAACACAATTACATGTTTAGACTATTACAGTTTTCCTATGATTCACTTCCAGAAATAGCACATACACTAAAATCAATACAGTCATAGATATGTTTTTATATATGCCATTAGTACATTTTCCATATGATTCACTTTTAAACATAGTCATATACATTAAAACAATAAAATTGACAGAGACTCTTGACTGAAAGTACCAAGGTACTATCGTTCATACCTTCCCGTTCAAAACTGTCATTTTATATTTACCATAGTTAGTCATTGTTATTTGTGTGACTACATTCTTCTTCAGTTTCACCATATAAGTACACAAGTTTGGGTCTACGCTTCTCAATGTTGAACAATTTATCACTACCTTACCAATATCAGGATACAACTGAAAATAAATAAAGAAATTTGCTTGAAGCCGAGCTGGGAAAATTTTGAATTTGAGCTTTGAATAAAAAAATTGAGATTCATGGTCAACCCCCAATAACCCCCAATTTTTCTCCCTTCATAGCACACAGCAAAATAAACAAAAATGTCACATAGAATGTAGATCGTTAATATAATAACAATATGGACATCACCTGTAGAGGGGAGGATGGCGAACGGTACTGATACTGATTTATCGCAGGTCTCTTTAACCTCAGATCGTCCCCTACAACGAAATGGGATTGTATATTATGTGTCTAAATTGACATATGACATTAATTATGGGCAAAATAACTTATTGCTTCTGTAAAAAATGGTGGCAATATTTGAAAACATTTACATCAACCCCACAAAAAAGCAGCAACAAAAACAACAACAAACAAACAAACTTCTAATAGAATTCATATAAACTAGGATCTATCATTGAAATAGCAAAAGGGACTTGTTAACTACGGGATATCCAGAAGACATAATAGTTGTGCTTTATATACTTTGAAACAAAAATGAAAACAAAACAAATGGTTCTATTCAAAAATAAATTCGTGTACAATTTCATACTCATATGTAATCTTTCGGTAAAAACTTCATTTCTTTTCACATTTAGTTCAATCTTGATCTTCATCATATAGATATATTATGTGTATATTATGTTAAAAGAATAACCTTACCGTTAAAATGGAAATTAAAGAAAAGCTCTTTGAAATCTCTTTCATTTTTAGGTTTGGGTATCGGATTTCTTTTCAGGACTCTTTTTGTGGAACTCAGCTCTGAAAGTACTACGCACTTTGAATTAGGCTCAAGCACGGATATGCTTTCTGTACTGCAAGATAAGAATAAGGAAATCAAATGAAAAAAAATCAAATACACATTCTTGTCCTAGGGCGACTGGCTATTCTCTCTTTATATAAGACAAACTGAAGCCCGCATCACAATGTATGTCGTTCCGTCCTAGAAGAGCACAGAGTATTTACAGAGCACGGGCCAAAATCCTTCGCTATCTACATTTGATAATGTCACCTTCTAAATGAAAAAATGCTACAGTGGGAGTAGAGAATGTAACTACAACATTTTAGTACGCTTTCCGTTGGACCTCATTTATTTCTACTATTTCATTTTTGAACAAACATTGCAAGTTACATACTTTTATCGAGGTAACTGTACCATAAGGAAGGATTATTCAGGTGAGTTGTTATCGCGGTTTTTTTTTTGGTATTTTGATGAAGCGACCCCGTAGAATCGCGGTATTGTGTCATTTTTGCCGAAGATAAAACAAATGAAAAAAAAGACAAGCCAGATGAACTAGTTAGATTTCACACATCATACAGGCATAGGAGTGTCCATAGGCAAAATGAGTGTACACATTTCACTGATCTCTGTGTTAAATATTTCATGAACAAGAACACAGTCAACTTTATGAGATTATTTAAGCACTTACGTAAACGGACAATTAACAATTACACAAATCTCAGAACCTTTGCAATCTCGAGGTTTGGAATCTGGTCTTGTGTATGGAACTTCATTGTAATGCAAAGCAGCGAGTACTCCGAAAGAATCTTCATTTGGTTCCTACAATATGAAAAGTATCGAGAAAATTCAAGGTAATGATGCTCCTAAAAGAAAGAATGTTTCGCTATCAGATTCTTTTCCAAATATCGATAAACCTTTTTTCTTTAAACGAATTAGAATATCATCAGATTTATACAGAATTTCCAATACAGATTATAGAATGGAGCAACCGGTATATAATTTATAAAAACAGCTGTATGTATATAAGGGGGTTCACTTAGGCCCTTAACTGGATGAAGTCAAAATCGAGGACTCGTGTCAAATGAGATATCAACATGAAGAAACCTCTCAGCTCAATGGCCGTAAGTGCCATGCATAGGGCAAATCCATATATTTTTACCAGCATACGGTGATATTCCCATATAAGTATAACAAAAATACAACAAAACAATTAATTTACGACCCTATGTTTTCTTATCTCTGTATGTCATATTATTTGTTGAATTATTCAATATGAAATACAGGGTTTCGTCCACCATATATATACTAAATCCTTACATACATTATCCAATTAAATTCAATATTAAACATTTCTTCGTGTGATGCGGACAAAAACTCTTTCAAATTTGTAGTGTGATACGTTTTAACAAGCGCCTTTGAAAAATACAATGGGTACTGCATTTTCAGTATTTCTGTTTCAAAAACTGCTATGCTAACTGGGTTGTATTGCTTAATCTAGCCTAAACAGCTACAAAAGAAAAAAAGACCACGAATGAATCAGACATAGTAACTAAATATAGGTAAATATCTAACGTATATTCAACATGTACAATCATTTGATTTAGTTCGACTAGTGTAATTGGCCAAAAACTGTTGGAAAAATAAAAATAACTTTTTTGCAGTGTATTAACTGACTTATTACTTTCATTAGCATTGTCTTTACTTGGACGTGATTTACATACCAACTCAAAATTGTAAACATCCAAAGTCTGAGCTCGAATCCAGTAATTTCCTGGTGTTGCATGCGTGTGCACTATTACGTCAAATCGTTCTCCCGGGAAAATCATGACCGACTGTGCCTCTTGTGGCTTCAAGTCATAGCCATCTGTACTGATAACCACAATGGTATGCTATAATATATAACATTATTACATGTATAAACTTCTTATAATGCGCATGTAATGAATATACTTTATCAAATAGGCAAAAGACACACAGATACTTACGAATAACCAGTGCTGAAATTGTTAATTGTTAGCTATATGATTAGGA
This sequence comes from Pinna nobilis, assembly GCA_016161895.1. Taxonomy (NCBI): domain Eukaryota; kingdom Metazoa; phylum Mollusca; class Bivalvia; order Pterioida; family Pinnidae; genus Pinna; species Pinna nobilis. The sequence continues at coordinate 13,792 of JACSZP010011841.1, forward strand.
AGACAATAATACTCGTCTTACGCTATAAAAATAATAGGTATGAAATTGTCTAAAAGTAGATCAAAATACAAGGTCAGGATCACTAGGTCAGAGGTCATGGTCTTAAATGAAAGCACTAACCATGAGAAATTCGTGTGTGAGATATTATGGTCGCGTCTTTTCCGGATAAATATCAAACACATTTTAAAGTTGTGGCTACTGACGCCGCCGACAACAACATTGACGAGATGTCAACAACGACGCGAGGGGTATTAGCTCTCTGGACATTCCCCTGGCGAGTTAACAGGAGAAATAAATATCAAACTTACATTATCGATGGAAACTCGAAAAGAATAAAGACTGGCTGTGTTAATCATTCTGAACCTGTAGTGTCTATTCACGTTGACGTTAAAAACCTCAGTAGGAAGATTGTCATTGCCGATCTTTGACTGGAATTTTTTTGCTGCTTGGCCTAAAAAAATGTATGAAAAATTCATCATCATATTAATTTGTTCATGAATTTTTGCTTCAGAACTAATGAATTTGTTGACACATTTGTAACTACCTGAATCGGTAGCTGGTCGTTTACCCATCTTACAGAGATAGCTTATAGACTACAAACTACTACATGTGAGTGAAAGATTATTTAGTGAGGCATTAATTAACAATAAGAAAGAGGACTTTATCCAGAATATAATTAATATTGATCTTTGTTTATATGTGGTCTTCTGAAAAACTTGACAAATGTTCGAAGTTGCATTACTGTATCGAAACTGAAATAAGTTCCTTATGTTCTATAGCGCAATTTCAATAAACGACCAAAATGACAAGAAACTTACAGAATACAATAGTTATCATTTATAATTTCACTGCAACATCATTATGTATTATCGAAGGAAAGCGACGACTTACCTTTGCCGTTTATCAATGCAGCCTCAAATGGTGAGGAACCTACTAGAGATGAGTCATAGCTCCGCGTTGATTTATAGCAGGTCGTTGCAAAATAATCTTCAGCATATCTTAAATTGACAAAAAAAAAAAAGCTTTGATGCAACTGTCATAGAAGGATTAAAAAATATCGTCAATATAAACCAGTCTTAGACTAGAGTTGTTTAATGACTTACATGAGAATGAGATGTACATATAGTACCTACATTATATACGAATGTCCCGAGAAATCTAACTTCAAATTTTGATAAATCAAAGAGTGAATTCATTTTAGTTTCTCACTTCAAATAAAAATGAAATTTACCTAGGATTTGGTTAAGATAATTTAACAGTTATTATAATCCGAGGAAGTCGTAACACCTATACAGGAATGTAATGTTTACATATATCTTCTTACTTGTCCATATACCAGTCCTGTTCTTTTACAAGTTTCAATGCCGCTTTGTCGCTTAACCAATCCTGAACAATGAATATGAAACTGTTCTCTGGTAGGCTGAGACCTGGTCTCTACAAGTCAATGTTCATTGTTTTAATATTAGCTTTAAAAACATGAGAGAATATCTTGAATTGACTCACATTTTTTATGGAAGTACAATATCATAAAGTGTGTTAAAATTAGTAATATGTAGTAATATGTTGTCCGTTCATAGATTCTGAATAAGAAATTGTTTAGTCGTATGGTAATGTTTAAAAAGGTCTAAAGAAACCTTTGTGAATTGGTAGAATTTTCATTCCCGCTGAGTCACTAATTTACCGATAAAAATAGTTAATAAGTAAAATGAGAATTTTGATGCAGAATGGTAGACATAGATAGGAATCTCGAGGTAAACGTTTACCTGTACTTGTGGCAGAACAATAAGTGCACCTGACAGTCCATTTGACCTTTGTGTTCCAACATGTGAATGATACCAATGAGTTCCAGGAGGAAAAGCCTCAAATCTGATAGCACAATATAAAAAAGCATATACAGTCTAACAACTTCATGTATGTATGTATGTATGTACGTACGTACGTTTCTATCTATCTATCTCTCTCTCTCTCTCTCTCTCTCTCTCTCTCTCTCTCTATATATATATATATATGTATATCTATCTTTCAATATATGTCTGTCTGTCCATCCACGTCAATGCATGTAGATAGATATACTTAGAAACCAAGAAACCATTATGTATATCATTTTTATTGAGTACAGGTCCATAACGAAATGTACATGCCAGCACTCATGGTTTGACATATATGCATATTTACATAACTACCTGTTTCTTCATCTAAGTTTATCTTTTCTCGATTTGTGTAGATAAGCATTGAAAATGAAATGCATCTTAATACAGAGGACGAATGACGATTAATGGTAAATGAATATACAAAGTAAGATATAACCTGTATGTAAAACTCTGTCCCGGCAATATTGGGCATTGACTTATCATTGAAGCTCCATCCATCCATGGTGTGTTTCTCTGATGCATGCCGTGCCAGTGAATCGTGATACCTTCACTAAGCAAGTTGTTTTTCACACGCACAACTACCTGATTGAATAAAAAACAATCACTTTTACTACTAACGAATTCCTTACTTTGTTTTTGCAAATGATTAATAAAAAGAAGACAGATGCTTTAAATATTCCTAATTTGTCATATTTATTTTAGAAATTCGAGTTTCGAATATTTAGTGGTACAAGATCAATTTTGTTTAAATGTTCACTAGTAACACATAGTAAAATAGGTATGACATTCAGGTAAGCCATTATTATTTAAATTCTATAATAAGTTAAATGCTTTACCTCAAAGTTATCACAATTTGAATTTCAACACAACAAAAATACAATAAAAGCTTTTCATTACCTAATGTTATATAGCTTGATATTTTGGAACGTATGCTGCAATAGTGGAACCTGCTATTGTTTAGTTGTGTACAAAATATCTTGTTGATAGAAAAGACCTGAATTTCATTACATGTATAACAAAAATTCAAACTTGATTTATTTGATAACTTCAAAACAATTTTATACTGAACTGCAGACACCTACTTTGTACAAGTAAAATTACCTTCTTGTTTACCGATAAAGAGGCGGTGTGAAACAATATGAAATCTTTTGAATAATTTAGATAAAAAAATAAATAGATCAAAAAAAAATAAAGAACTGTTTGTTGTTTTTGTACAGCTCGTTCCATAATGAATTCCCTGACTAAAGGCTATCAGATAAATGATAGGTTTCTGTCTGGTCATACATAAAGGTACTTCGGCTGGGAAGAATGGAGGTACACAGCGCTAATACAGAAATATGACGGATGAACTTTCCCTTGATATATTTTATATGCAGTTTTGAAATTAAATGAATTAGAAATAGCCAAATTCTCACCCGGTTTTAAAAATTGTCTGTACGAGCGATAATACTTTAAAAACACCGTGTAAAAGACTTTTGACTATTTCGGATTTTGTGAATAGTACATAAGTGTTGTCATAAGCAGATAAACTACTGAGTTTGGAGAAATAAAAAATGTGTACCAATTTCTGGTTGTTGTTGCATTGTTGTTTTAACGTTCCGTTTAAGAATATTTCACTCATATGGAAACGTCACCATGTGCCGGTGAATGGCGACAGTTTTTGCTTTTGCTCGGCACTACTGGCCGTAGAGCAGGGATGGTTCTTTAACGTGCCAACATCTACTATGACACGGGACCTCGGTTTTTGCTGTCTCATCCGAAAGACATGAATGGCCAACCGCGGAGTGGCGCTGCACGGGATCTAACCCCGGACCCTTCGATTCGAAGTCGAACATGCTAACCACTTGACACGGAGCCGCCCCCCCCCCCATTTCTAGTAACATGATCACAGACTCTACAGTGTACTAGGGACGAATTTTTTTCAAGCTCAGAATAAGGGTACATGTATATAAAATGAACTTTGTGGTCTTTCAAGAAGTGACCTGTTTAAAAACATGCATATTGTTGTAAATAGTTCGTTCTAGAACGTTGTAAATACAATACAATTCTTGCGATTATCCGCCTTGAAATTATGAGAAATAACATTTTGATAGGTTTGGCATGACTACTTTCATATTTGTTATTTTATGAAGATTATTATCCATGGTTGTGCCAAAGTTTTAGCATTAATTCAATAATTCAGGAATTTATGAATTTCAGGTGCGGGCTTCCATATGATAAATTACTGATCGTTTTTTCTCGAATTTGAATATTACTTTCAAATTCTATATAATCGTCAGCCCGACCTTATTATGACTCGATTCAGTGATAATGATGATCTATTACTATCTCAGTATTTGAAATTCATCTATTGAAAGCTTGTATCTTTAATCTATATCAATTTGTATCAGACGCTATCATCTGACTCAGAAGTAGATATGTATAGTCTAAAGATAAAGTGATTAGCTTACTGTTTGATGTTCAAAGACAATGATACTTGGTCCAGGGAACTCATTGTTGATAGCGTAGATCATAGTGTGACTTCCATCAGCAATGACAACACTGTCTAACTCTGGAAATAAAAATTAGTATTAAACCAAAACCGTAGATAAAAAAATTATGTCCCTGTAATCGCACTGTTTTATCTCACATGTTGAAATTTAATTACGTCCATAATGATACGAGCATCAATTTATATTTCAACCTTGTATTAAGTTTGAACAATGTTTACCAAAAATGTTATTCTTACCATAAATCACTATGCATGTGTTCAAAACTACTATTGGAATGTAGTAAAAAAATTGGCACGGATACCTACCGCTTTCTACAACATGCTACAGGAGCCATCGTGGCCTAGTGATGAGCGTGTTAGCCTTCTAATCGTGAGATGATCAATTCGAATCAGGTAGGTGTTGGCAAGTTAAAAAATCCTTCTTGCCCTACGTTCACTAGTGACAAGCATATTGAGAATATTTTTGTCAACCCTCACAAGAACGCGCTGACGTCTTCATATAAGTGCAATATTCTGTATATTGCATGAAGATACACACATGTGTTTAATAGTTATAAAACCCTCAATCTTCGCAAACGCCTCTGTTGAACTTGATACACTTCTTGAATCTGTCCTTGCCTAAACATCTCGATCTTATTCACTTGAATCAGTTGTATCAAAATTGTAGAAATTGTAGCTGCTCTAAGTTTAGAATCTGGTTGCTCTGGACTATCAAAACAATCCAAAATCTTTTGGAATTTTCGAGACTTTTAGTGATATGAATTTATTAACGTTACATTATTCTGATATATCATAGCTTCTGATTTGTCCCTACTTTGTATAGTGCATTAATTGAAGAGGTGTATTGAGTAGGGTGTCCCTGTTGATATCATCTTAAGAATTGAGAACTGGGCAAAAAAAATAGTAATAAAAATAAATAAATAAATAGATAAATAAATAAATAAATAAATAAATAAATAAAATGAAAATAAAAGATAGACCGGGGAGACACTGCTTAATGTATGTCTGTGTATGTGTGTTTGTGTCGGTATGTATGTATAAGTGTGTGATGATATTAATGTAACTATATATGTGTGTATGGGTGTATGTGTGTGTTTAGCTGTATCTATCACATAAAAGTACAAGTAATAAATAAAAACTACATTTACCTTCTTTTGTTACCGGTATACACAAACTAGGATCAGAGCCACAGGCAAATATGTCTCGTTTGCATAACGCCCCGTCCTTGAAGTTGATAGGTTCTCCCATGTATGTTGTCCAGTTATACAATGTCATAGTTAATAGAAAGTTTATATTCCAGTCAAATTCACACTCAGTTTTATCCGCTGGACAAGAAGGCTTAACATTGTGGTCAAATTCTGTATTCCCCGTAGTAATCAGCGTCAACAAAATTACAAAATAGATCATTTTTAGTCGAAGCAGTTGGTGATAATACCGGATAGTGATACACATATTCAATAAGAAGGAGACATTTCAAAACTAATTCTTTATAATACGTATTGATGATGAAAGTTCTTTGTAAACCGTCCATCAGACACTCCTTTGTCAATTTCAATCAATGGGTTTTTTCTTATTAACTTCCTTGAGATACGCTCTTTCGTCTGAATAGTGTGTTGTCCACAAATTTATATATACAGTCGAGCCTCATTAATTCGGACGCCAATAATCCGGATGCTTCACCTTCCGAACGAAA
>JACSZP010011850.1:0-19277 GCA_016161895.1 Pinna nobilis
CCCCCCCCCCCCCCCCCCCCCAAATGGGGATCTATATCTTATATTGTATAAGGGATTGGGCTTTCATATTTCATACAACATTTTGGTACCCCAATATTTTATCTATTGACTATGACCTTGAACTTTAAATTGGGGATAACTATTAGTTAAGAGGTTCTGAAAAACAGAATATGTTCAGAAGAATTTCCATGGAGGTATTTCATCCTGTTAGGACTGCTCTTTTTTCATTTTTTATACCAAAAAATCCTATTGAACTGCTGATCAGGTACACTCCTTAAACCTATATCCATTGTCCACATTGTAAACATGTTGGCTCAAGGAGGTTTTTATGTTGTTGATGTTGTGAATTATTGACAATTTGAATTTCAAATTTACATTGTTGAATAGCTATTCAAATTGTCATTTTTTAAATGTATAACAAATATTAGATCCATATAACAAAGAAAGTCCTTTTGAAATCTAATGTTCAACTGTTATGAATAATGCTCTGAATTAATACATGTATTTATCAAAAATGTTATAATGGTACATGTAGAATATCACATGTAGGCTTGACTGGTTTTTCATATTAGTATGCATTTTTTGTCTTTACATACAGATATAGAGGAGCTTATCTTTATGCTGACAGATTCACCTGTAAGTTGCTAATGATTATTCATTCTTACAATGATTCACAGACTCACTTTGTGATACTACATGCATGTACTCTCTAAATGTTCTCTTTTCATCTTTGCTAAAGAAATGTTTGTTTGGATTGTGTTTATATTCTTTAAAAACTTATCAAATTCACGGTATTTTACAAGGAAAATAGCAAGTAATCATCTAATAGTATTTGCTCTACTTGTTGTTTCCTATGAAATAATTCTCTTTGGGTTACAGTTGTTTTAATTTTAATGCTTTTGTGTTCAGTTTAGTAATTTTGAAAACAAAGATGAAACATTCATACCAACATGGCAACCTACTACAGAAAATACCAATTATTCAATTACAAAATACTGAGAATGTTAAATGTACTTCCTTATTACTGGTACGGTACGTACTTCATTTCTATGTTTGAGCTTGTCTGTCCAGGGCTGGAATGATTATCACCCAAGACATCATAGGTTTGAACTTTACCCCCTCCTCTCCATCTGTCTGCCTGTCATGTCATATATAGTTTTCTGAACTTTTATTCTCTGCTTTTGCAAAAATGGAACTAGTTTTTCGTATGAAAGTGTATATCAATATGCCATGGATCTAGTTTAAGTATTGTTCCAGTGGACATATCTTTAGCAAAGTTATGGCTCTTGAACATATACTGGGAGGGTACGCCTACTTGTGTATCACTCAGCAATCAAACACTTGTGCATAAGTGAAGAGATAATCGGAACTTTTGCACCATTTTATTGTCTAATGAATATCTTAAACATTTGTCTTGCAGGGCGTTATGTGTCGACCCTCAAGAGTGAGGCAGATGTTTGCTTCAAGAGCGTGCAGAAAGTCAATAATGATTGGTACAGCTCTTAAAAAGTCAGAAATGAAAAAGGTAGGTATTGATACAGCTAAGATACAGTGAGAATGGAAAAATGGTATACATGTTGTACTTGTATTGTATGCCACATTTAACATTACTTCAGTAATAGCAGATGGCCAAAGCTTAAATTGAAAATGAGTTTAAAGAAAAAATGAGATAATAAATTGTAAATCTGGTTGAAGTATTCTTATCAAATATATTATAATGGGAAAAGTGATCTTAATCATATGGAAGCAAAATGGCCGGCAATAATAAGTTTACAACTAATACCAGTACAATTTGATCAGTAGTTTGCCTATTGTAAGCTTTCACATAAGTCAGCTTTTACATATTTATTTTCATAGGAACAATGCAATTTGTTCAAATAAAGTTTGATCAGGCACTCATATAGTGGCAACTCTCACTTTTTGGCAAGCACATTCATAAGAAAAGGTATGCTTGTATTGCAGATGTAAATATTGATAATATTTATCCTTCCACAAATTGTATGCAGGTATTTAATGTAACTAACAAAAACCGAGTAATTTATATGTGATCCACAAACTACAATGTATAGAATTGTTATTTTACAGCTTGTGTGCCACATGGGAGAAATAGAGCAACCATGGGTAAGTATCTATTAGCTTACATGTAGTTCCCTACTCACAAGCAGGAGGGAACTCAGTTTCCTCTCCATCAGTCTGCCAAGCTGATTTTCTAGAACATTTTTCTGAGCAATTGCAGTTATTGAATAACTTTTTTGTATGCGAGTGTACATCCAGGGGTTACATGCTGATCCAGTTAAAGTTGTTAGAAGAGTATTGGAATGTGTTTCTTTATCAATGCATTACAAATCCCTGGTAAGTTTAATTCCAGATCTATTTTCAGTGTAGTTATTGCTCTTAAACCTACGCAGCTAGGGACTTAAATTGTATTTCTCGGACAATCAACACTTGTTTCTATTTCCATTTTCACATTTCTACACTTTATAAGAACACATTAAATAAACCTAGCAAAGATCAATGATGGGTAAACTTTGCATGATTGAAAAAGAATTTGTCAGTGAAGAGTTGAAAATTCTTTGAGGCATCATATTTAGGCCTATAATATTTCTTAGCATGGAAATTATTGTCTGTTAATACCTATTCATTAGACCTCATTCATAATTTCTTCAGTTTACTCAGGCACAATTTGTCGTCTAACAACATCTACTGTTGATTGTATGAATTGTATTCTTTTCAGAATTGTCCACATGGCAGACCTACATTCAGACATTTGATTAACTTGGACATGGTACCTAAATGAATTTTCAGGAGTAAACCCCAAGTCAAAGGGGTTAGTTAGTGTGATCCTGGAATTAGATCCATTCTGTGCATAGACCTTCAGTTGTCATCTCTGCTCATTCTGCAAATTGAGACAAGCTTGAGTTTGCGTTGAGGAAGCATCAGGGTGCAGATAAGGAGATGCAATTTCTTCTGTCTGAAGGAAGATTACCTGTGTAAAACGTGACAGAGAAACTTTGCATACAGGACAAGGAGTGCTGGAAGGCTCTGGAAAGAATGAGGCATTATAATATACAGCATTAAACATCACATACGCTGAATATGTAAGGAATTGATAATGGCCTTCTGTCCTCAGTATGAGTAAAGTTTCAAGTGAAACAGAAATTCAGCAATACAGAGGGATATAAACATCTAAGGTTTTTAGTAACCATAACTTTAATTTTAAACCATGGCTGTGACTTTTAAAGTGTTCCTGGACTCCGACCTAATTTCTTCAATCTTTCCCTTGGACTTAATTTTTGAAGCATCTGGAATAGCTAGTGCATTGATACTGTACATATAAACTTTTATGACTACAGCTTTCATCAAGTATCATCACTTTGGAATATGTGACTGTGACTTTTACATTGCAGTCCACCCATACCGTCTTTTGCAGTTTCAAGTTTAAAGTGCTGGAACAAACTATTTTACATTCTAAGTTGGTAGCAGAAACAGCAATGTGTACAAGTGAAATGAACTGAACTCAAAAAAGTTTAACCCTTTCAACCCCGAGTATAAAAATGGTATACTCTTTTCTCTCATTTAAGGCAAGCCCATTATGGTCTGTGGTGTTGAAAGTGTTCATTTAAGTATGAACAACAGCGGAGAACAACCTTTTGGTTGGTAGGTTATATTGTTATTTAGCTTCCCATGCTGATTAAGGGCATAACATGTGACCGATGCTCAGCACTTGTTGCTATAAACAGGAGGGTTCTCATGCTGACACCCACTATGATGTGGGATCTCAGGTTTTACGGTCTCATCCAAAGGAAAGAAATGGCCAACTGCAGCGTTGCACGAATTCGAACTGACGACCCCATGATCAGAAGGCAAACACACTGAGCCACTGCGGCCCCTAGAACAGCGCAAAGTTATTTTAATATATATTTAGACTTAAATACTACGACACTTCTGGCCAGGAATTGTCATCACTTCTTATTCACCGATTTAAAATGAAGCACGATTGCATTGTCTTCCAGAACATTAAAGTGTCAAACTATATTTTCCGTGTTTTTTATTGAAGGTACTTAACATTTAATCGTATTACCTCCAGAATACAAGTTCATCCTCTTATTTGAATCTATCTCAATTGTTGTTACTTTATTTCCCTCTCGTATGGAGACTTAACCCTTTCAACCCCAAGTATTAGAATGGCCCACTCTTTTCTATTGTCTTAGACAAATCCATTTCAGTTTGAGGTGCTGAAAGGGTTAAATAGTACAATACTAATAGGCTTCAAATTTTGGCAAATGCTCAAGAACTAGGGCCTTTGAGCAGTTGGGGATTATTTAGATGCCACCTGTCGTGATGCCAATTTTCACCATCTCGCAAAAGACAGACTATTTCTTCAGACTCCAACTCGAATATGCATGTATTTCTTCAAGGCTCGAACCCTTGTTTTCATCACATATGCATGCACTAAGGATCATTGTCATGTCCTACTATAATGAATTGAAGTATTCTGTTGCTCATTTTCATATCCCCACTTCAACAATACAAATGTATACAGGATTAACCTCCTGTTCATCTGCACATTATTTTTTTTTTAAATTCATGACAATTTAGCCAAGTTCTCTATTGGAGAATTGACTGATTTTGAAAACTGCAAGATTTTCATCATGAAGAAATGCTATTACCGACACTCTGAATCAAGAGTGTTATAAATGTACAGATGAAGTACTGTGAAGCTCATTACTATGTACATAAATTGAGATCTGGAGAGGTTCCTTATTCAGTAGATTTTGAAAAGAAATTTCCCCAAAATCTTTAAATATGATGAACATTACTGAATCTTGAGATATCAAACATCAGGTCCCACATCAAGCATGGACTTTCAATGAACCTCCAACTGCATACATTGTATGAAATCCTTGTCATGCGTAACAATTTTTAAGGCATGCACCAGCTTGAAGCCACAACAATATGACTGAAATACCACAGACTGTCATACGTTACAATAAGAAAACACAATTGTATGATGCATCATTTTAGCAGTCATTCCTCAAACAATCATTTAGAAGGAAAAAAAATCTCGCATTTGACTACGAAAGGCATCTACAAAAGTTAGCAAGAAAACTTAACAACGGTACTCCATTTGACAAAGCCAGGTTTTATTGACGTCATTGAGATACAATGAATGTTTTCATATTCACAATAACACAAGTTTATGACTCGGTCTTTGTATTCTTCTTCAGTGGGCCCTGAAATCAGAAAATATGATAACTAAGAAGATTATAGCAATGAATTTAAATTTCATAGGCTTATCATGTTAAAGGATAACATTAAGTATCCACTTTTAAGTTTTGCTTTAATCAACTTCATCACTCCAATTCAAAGAAACCTTTAGCAATGTTACAGTTGTAATATGATAATCTTGGGATTACTTTTGTTTAACAGATAATAGCCTTTGATAAGAGTACAAATGTATATTCCATGCATTATAGATTAGTTACGTATCTTCACACATTAACCATCAGTGGAAACAAATTACTGAACTTACCAAGAAGTTGTTCTTCTCCTCGAATGTCTGGAACCTTCCGTGTCCAAACTTGCTGGAGGTATCGATGAACTTCAGATTGATATTTTCCATAGCCTTCTTTCTGAATGTTGTCAGAAGAGACTGCAAAGAAATGAAATTAATATTATAAGGGATAAAAATGATGTCATACTAACTCACACCAAGTTTCAGATGGTCATCTATTTTTATAATCCATATACTTGAGAGGATATTAGTGTAATCAACATAAGCCTGGGAACCAAAGATATTTATACAGACTATATGTGTCATACCAACATAAATACCCCCACTGGCAGCAAAGCTAGAACTGAAATTTATCAATAAAAATTACAACAAAATTATTTGAACCCAACCATACACAAATCTGACCTGTGTAATCCAATAGCAGATCTATAAAACAAATTTCGATTTGATATCTTCTGGCTGACAAAGATAATGAGCAGAAAATGACTTAGGACAGAAGAATGGACCAGTGGTAGATCTATATGCCAATGTCATTTTATGGAAGGCCATATAAATGTCAAAGTAAGATTAGTCCAGATATGTGGTCTCCAAAACTATTAATACAGATGAAACAATTATACCTTTCTCAGAGTGATGACTCTCTTCTTAGGACCCATGCAGCAACCCTTGATCATTACATAGTCCTGGTTGACATCTCCATAGTGAGGGAATCCTCCCATTGGAGTGATACTTTTGTCTGCTGTGTCGTAGTCGGTAGCAGCGTTGTTTTTAATAACCTGGAAATTGAAATTATTGGTCGTGTTATTAAGCTCTCTAAAAGATAAAGACCTCAATTCAAGTTCTTATGCACAAAACAAGTTCTTTCCAGTACACTTTCAATCGAGCCTAATTAATCCAGACATCAATAATCAGGAGGCACCACCTTCCAGCCAACATTTCCTGGGAAGTACTTTCAATTTGTATTTGTCATTAGAGAGATATGATTTAGTGCGTAGTCCAGATGCTTTGTTTATCCAGACAATCTGCTTGGGGAGGAAGGTGTCTAGATGAGCAAGACTTCACTATATTTTTTCTTACTCATCATATTGGAGTTTAATCATTTACAATGTAACAGATTGCTTACCACTCTACAGGCTAAGAATAGATTAAATATTACATATTAACATATGACATAGATTTGCCTTCAAGCTGCAAAGTACCAACATAGAAAACCTAAAATATTCCTACTCCTTCAAATTTAATTTAGCAAGTTAATTTTCATACCTACATGTACTTGACTAACATTGCACAACAACATAGCATTCTCTCACCTTGCCGTCTTTTACATGAATGCCGTCTCCAATGCGGTAGATCTTCTTGTTGATTTCAGTCCTGTGATGGTAACCTTTCTGACCAGCTCTGGCCACAGTGAACTGGACACGACTTGGATGCCAGGCACCAATACAAGCCACCTTACGCAGACCTTTGTGCGTCTTTCTTGGCAGCTTCTTTGTGTGCCATCTTGATGTCACACCTGTTATATGGAAAGATTTGATTATTGTAACTCGGTTATAAATTTCTCAAAGAAAACTTGCGCTACTAAAAATATTCTTTACAAGTTTATACCTTTAACACAATGAGAGAAATTCAACAGCCAAACATTTTTTTTTAATCCACCCTTTCGAAATAGTCAACGATGACTGGCCAAGACCATTCACAAAGTTAAGTTGCCATTATGACCCACATTTCATCTTAAACCAAATTGCTATTGTGGATATATAACAATTGAAGATACAAACCATAAAATAAATTGAGAAACAAAAATCATCTCCGCTTTTAGACATTTACACCATCACATGTATAAAATTCCTGCAAAATATCAAAGAAGACATTCCAAAACTGACAGTAGTTTGTAGCCCTAGAAAACCATATTTTTATATGACGCTAGTATAACGAAAGAAGACCAAAACTATGCTATTGGCCGATCACATGTTGAAACTGAACAAGGATAAGACAACTGTAGCCCAGGTAAGTATCCTACCTTTCACTCCTTTACCCTTGGTGACACCAATGCAATCAATGATTTCGTCTTGGGCAAACACCTGCTTGATTGGGATAGCCTTTTCTAGGTGCTCTCTAGCCCAGTCCACCTTTTTGGTTATACTACCTCCATTCACTTGAATTTCCATAATATGGGCCTTCTTCTGGCGCTTCTTCAGGAGTTTCATCTGAAAAAATAAGATTGCAAAACTGCGATTACAAGAGAACTTAAAAAGGAATGATTTTGATGGCAGTCTTGTCGGCCAATTTTCACAGTATTCCAAAGCTTTCCTGTCCCTCATACATGATAATGTTCATTTTACAGACCAATACCAGGTTGAATAAAATTAGGAGAGACTACAGTAAATGTGCTTATTTTGGGAAGAGACCTTTACTTTTTGATTATTAAGTGAAATCCTTTCTAAACACTGAAGTATAGTTATATTCTCCTATTCTTTAACTTTTTTCAAAAATCAAAATCTACAGAAAAAAAATATAAACATAAGGAACGTTTGACAACGTCTAAAAATTTTGTTTAGTGACACATTATAGAAAGAAGCTGATTAATTATTAATTCATATTAAGCACCGGGAAGTGAATATTACCTGGGTATGAGCAATGACCCTGATGACTTTGCAGTACTTCTTCATCTTGTTGAAATCTCTCTCAATTTCCTTCTTACCAGTCTCATCTTGCCACTTCTTGGAGTTCTTGGTGAAGGCCTTCTTTTTAGCTCTGTACCTATATTAACACATGTGAACCTTCTCATCATGACATGTCACGAGAGGAGACAGGTGCCACACTGCGGTGCTCATCAATGTGCACAGCCGAGAGGTGCCCTGGTGTGATAGAACTCAAGGGCACATCAGCCTACAAGCATCATGAGAGGAGCATTAGAAATAAAAGCTCGCCAATCATGGTCGGAGCCAATTAAATGGGTACCTGAAATCATACTGCAAAGACAAAAATACTGCAAAACATTCACTAATGTTCAAATGGTCGGACAAAATTATTACTGAAAATGCAAACAATTTATGATGGAAAACCCATTTTCTATGTACTTATAGAGCAAAATTATCTTATAAAAATAAATGATATAACCAAGATGTTCATGAATTGAAGAATTTCACAAAAATTATGTAGATTACTCATTTAAAGCTAACAATTATTCTCAGAGATCTACATAACTAAAAACTAAAAAGAATGACCAGCTCTAATGCTTCTGTAATTATTATTCATCATTAAGTCATACCAGTTCTTGTAAAATCTCCTGCGGCACTCTTCATTCAAATGCTCAGCAAAGATTGTCTTGAAGGCACGGAGGCCAGATGGAGTTTCGATGTACCCAACTACTCCAACAACCATCATGGGTGGAGTCTCCAAGATGGTAACAGCTTCTACAATCTCCTTCTTATGAGACTCTGTTTAAATGAAGAAATTCAAGCTACTTAATTTGACCACAACTTATCTTCAGTACTAGCAGTACTAGTTCACTAGTTTAAATACCAGAATCTTTTTTCTTTTTTTTTTTTTAGGGGGGGGGGGGGGGGGGGGNNGGGGGGAGAAAGCACACTACTTGAAAACTTTTAAAACTTGTCAGACATTCAGTCTGACAAATGGTAGTTCTTTTCAGACGGACCAAATTTTTGTCAGACTAACTATTTTCTTTCCGGCATTTTTTTCTTTAGTCATATACTGGTAGATGTTTGAAGAGGACAAAGCCAATCTGTATTACCATTAAGCATTTTTGTGATCAAGATAAGGGTCTTCCTAAAGGCAGAAGTGTTATGGTGTTACTGGAATTCTCTAAAATATCGTGTCGGACATATGGGTCAAGAACAGCACGATTACTGTCGGACATTAGAATTTTATGTCACCAAATCCTACACTCTTCAAGAATTCTGGAAAGATGTTTTTGTACCTTTGCCATCAGCTACTGTTTGTAGAAAATCTACATCACTATCGGTACATGGTGTGATTACCTCAAGTTTTAACAAAACGGATTTAACAAACAGTGAGAGCAAACCTAAAATCTAATTTTGACCCATGAAATGGTCCTATATTTCACCAATTCAATGATTGTATTGTTGTTTAACATCCCACTCAAGACTATTTCACTCATATGGATAATATGATTACAAAATAATGATCTGCCAAAAGGGACATTTTTCAGTTGCCATTTTCAATTTCAAGGAGCAAGTACCTCCACATTAGATACAAAATTGAGTTCTGTATAAATATTGAGCAGTAAGTTTTCATGGCAAGAAAAGTCCCTCACAGAGTCTCCTCCAATGACATCATGGTCCAAGGACAACTCTCATCTTACACTAAAGTAACAATGACCCTGAACACATCTCTCATCTTACACTAAAGCAACACTAACCCTGCACTGGAACTCATATTTTCCCAAATATTAATAAGGAGGCTAATTGAGAAGATATTGTTACTGGACAACAGTAAACAATAGCTTAAACCCACAACAAAATCTCCAAATGCTTAAGGGATTTATGCAAAACAGACTTCAGCTCTTGCAACCAGCTGGGCTTTCTACATGCCCTAACTATATAGGCTTACCAGTTATGTTATACATAATTTCTACTGAAACGTCAAGGTCACACTTCCCAAGTATAGCCAATTGCTAAATGCAAAAACCAAATTGTTTTATAGGTTACACAGTGCACGTCCAACCTGTAACCAGCACACGGTACAGGTAGACCGTGCTGGAGCTGAATTTTTCCAGAATAAAACCATGAAGGATTTAGGAAGACTTTAAGAATCAAAAGGATGGTGGAAACGGCAGCAGCCATGTAAGACGACGGTGACCCACAACGACAAGACAGAACCCCAAATGGCCTCAAACCTTTCAAAGGGAATCAACGTATTCAACTCACTCGATCCTGGTCGATCAACTTCTCTCACTATATGGGTCATACCAGCTTTGTACCCAATAAAAGAGGTAAGATGACATGGTTTGTTCTTGTCGTCTTTGGGGAATGCCTTGGCTTTGCCTCTATGACGTCTACTTCTCTTCTTCGGCAAAAATCCTTTTGACCCATGTCTGGGTGCCGAAAACTTCCTATGAGACTGAAAATAAACGAAAATCGAAACAAAATTAAGTAAATGCATATCTTTATTTCATATTCAATGAATATTTGAAACAAATTTCGATTCATAGGGAGAGCGATGGTTGAGATTGAGCAGAGTTGCGTGAATACACATCCTACCATGTCTCCGACGAACGTGTAAAGAGGCCGACCTCGTTTTCAATAGTCGTAACGAACAAAGTTTAACAAGCGAGAATAATCATAAAATAACATTGAAAAGTAAAAGAAATTTAATAAATTGCAAAAAATGTTCTAAAATTGCCATGAATTGCACTTTTGCTAATAAAACATTACATTGTAAGTAAGTCGTGATTATTCCATGACGACTGCTTTTTGGTAGGTCGTTTGCAACATGGCGGAGGACGGGCCCAAGTCGGGTATCCTCGACAGAATAAAGGACAGATTTACTCTATTACGTTTCAGAGAGGGATTTCTATCAGTCCTTTCAACTTTCTTCGATGCACCTGTCACATACTTTAAAGGTACTTCATAGTCAACGCTTAAGTTTGGTGTTGCCTTTTTTACAAACTCAATCTTCAGATGTTGCAGACAAGAAAGAATCCTGAATCACAGCGTTGTCATTAGCAAACATTCTTTCCATCTAAATTCCGGACCTAATGCTACCTATAGGCCTATTTGCTTAATAGTTTACGTCAAGAGTTACTCCAGCTTCCGATCTTGACGGATTTGACGAGACCAACTGTTCGTGTTTTATAATGTAAATCGTATTTTATTCGCGATGGCAATATTTTCGCGAGATTAGCTTACGACACTTACGTTTACGCGAAAACGGGGCCGTCACACATCATTCTAGTACATTGGCTAGGGCCAACGGGAGAAAGGGGGGTACCGTCATTTTGTATCAATATTGTGAAAAAAAACTTGAACTAACTAGTTTCAATGACTAATTTACAAGGGGCGTAGGTACCAATGAATCTTACAAGTTACATGATGATTCATTGTTTTAAACAGATATGAAGTAAAATACAACCTCAATAACACTGATGAATATAAGCAAAAACACAAGTAATGAAGTATAAACACCATTTCCTGGTCAATATTCACTTTTGATATACCCCCGTAAGTAGGACAAATGGGGGAGTATGTGGAAAAAAATGATACTATATTTCACTTTGGGAATGGACCAAATTTCGGCCCCAAAACAGATTGATTGACACCCCTGGAAAATTATTATATATTATTTTATAAATTATTCTATATCAACATCAATATATACCATGGGACAGCATTGGCCTAATGGTTAGTGCCTTTGACTTTGAATCGAGAGGTCCGGGGTTTGAAACCAAGCCGTGGTACAGTTGGCCGTCCCTGTCTTTTGGATGAGACTTTAATAACCAGTGTCCAGTGTCAAAGTAGGTGTTGGCAAGTTAAAGAACCCTCTCTGCCCTAAGGCTATAAGTGCTGAGCATGGGCAAAATTGAATGCCCTTCACCGGCACATGGTGACGTCTCCATATACATGTAAGTGAAAGATTCTTGAATGGGCCATTAAACAACATAAACAACATGCATATACAATAACAGGGCTGGAAATTCAAGAAAAATATTTGTTTAGCTAACCGGGCTCGTAGAATAACAAAAACATGAGCCTGTATCAAAGTGAATGAGCCTGTATAATTTAATACATATAAGATTGCTAAAATTGTAGAAAAAAAAATCTTAAAAGAAATAGTTAGAATCTACCATCAATTTATTACTGCAATTTTGGTATCACATTTTATCAGTATTTAACACTTGATATAAAATATCTGATAAATGTAGGCCTACTTGGCTGCAGTTGTGGATTCATGTTGTCAGCAATATGAATTTTATTCCGGCAAGGTGCCGCCATATGTTAATAAATGACAGAAATTGTAAACATTTGCTTTTTAAATCTGGGTCACTTCTGTGTTTATTATATCGGTGCTGCAGAAGGAGTATCGTTTACTCACCTTTAACTTCCGAGTCATGTCTCAAACATGCTCTAAAACACAAATATAAATAATGAGTGCTTCACCAGTTCATGTTCCTGACCTTGGGGCAAAGCAAGTAGGCCTAAGATTTCTTCGCCAGCCGGGCGAATGAAATACAGAATTTATTTGCCTATCGACAATTTTATTTGCCTCAGGCGAACGGGCGAATATTTATTTCCAACCCTGCATAACATGAATATACATGTATGCTTGGCCCAATGGCCATTGAGAATGCAGCACTATGTTTTGTTTACATTCATTTGACAGGCACTTGTTTTCACATTGTACATGTATAAATAGGGGTGGAGAATTATATACATGTACCACGGACTGAAAGGTATGGGTAGTCAACTAAATATGTCTGTTGGTAACACTCACTCAGGAAAAAAATTACATTTGTTTCTAATTTAACCATCAATCCACTTGAACTTTGTTTTCTTCACTTTCGCCTAATACATGCTAAATACATTGTATATCATTAATGGTAGCCCCCTAACTTTAAAAAAAGCATGCTTATTAAAACTTATAGTCGATATCATGTAAATAATTATATGTCCTTAAAAAATTGTTGGTTTGCTGTAACGTGACTTAGATTTTTTACTATGAGTAGGTAGGTTGGATGTATTTTTTTTATAACTAAGCTATATCTGCATTTACAATATAGGTATAGCGGGAAAAGAATATTTGAAGACTGAAAAAAAAATCAGAAATGGCAATAAAAAAAATTTGAGTTGCAGGGTTTTGAGTGATAAGATCACGTTATAGCAAACCAAACATTTTTTATGGATGGCTTGGGACTTGGAAAATGACAAAACTCAGCATATGATATTTAATTACTGGTAAGTAACCTCACATGCCCCTGAAACTGACTTAAAATTTATCATGTATGATGTAGATTTACAACCTACATTGAATTAACTAATGTAATCTAATGTGATTTCATATTCATACAAGCAAGCCCAAACCTTCGGATATGCTTTCTATTTTTAGAGAGACAAAATTCATCAGAGTTTTATTTTTCAACTTTCTCTTTGGGCACGCTCAGGATAATGTATCATATAATGTGGCGAGCTATCATTTTCCTACTTAGTAATTAATGGGATTATTTCTTTAACTGCTTCCTGTATTTCTGTGCAATAGAATCGAGACCCCTGTGAATGGTTCATTATACACAGACCAGCAAATGCTAATAAACTGTTTCAGTTTTACTTGAAACTGAATTGACCAATCGCATGCCGTCTTTTACTGCCAAAAAAATAAAGAACCCTCCCTGATCTAAAGCCATAAGTGCCGAGTATAGACAAAATGTGTCACCCTTCACCAGCACACGGTGACATCTCCATATAAGTGAAAGATTCTTCAGTGGGACGTTAAACAACAACCAACCAACTAACCGGTTATTACAATGCAGTGTATTTGTATTGAGTTTCAGCTATTTTAATTTATAATCCTTGTCTTTTACAGAAAAGATAGTCGACCCAAATCAGGACAAAAACAGTTATCCATATTACCATAGAAGCTATAATAGAGTTCCAACAATAGATGAATGTGATATGGATGATTATGTGTGTTCATATGAAGCAAATGAACAGTATCGCAGAGACAAGTAAATATTCCTATTTATTAATTTTTTATGTTATCAATGATCTAATTATTATTTTTGCATCTAGACATATTTGTTGGATGTCATTTAGACATGAATAACAGAAATACTTTTTTCAACATCCCGTGTTGCAAATTATATCTAGTACATTGTATATCTATCATTTACCTGCTTTAGCTGTTTCTTACATCAACTTCATGATCTTGAATTGTTTCACATGTGGAAAGAATAGTTGCTTCCGTTTATGGTTTATAAATCATTACAGTTGTAGTTTTCAGAATATTGAAATAATGCAATTCCTTGTTAAACTTATGCTGTTTGAGAAGTATTTGAGAAAAAAAAAAGAAATATAGTGTTCTAAAACGAAAATAAACTATGATACTAAAATCAGTTCCACCAAAAACTCCACTGCCCATCACTTGATGTCAAGTAGAGGTACATTTGTAATTGATCATGATTCCACTTACAGGAGAGTGGATTACATGGTCGTCAAGATTCTCAAGAAAAGACTTCATGCCTGTCAACTTCGTGAAGGAGAGATGAGAAAAGTTAGATGCAAGCAGTTAGCTGATGATGTTGATAAGGCCAGAGAAAACTATTTCATTAAATGTAAGTGTTCATGTGTGTATTTTCTATATGCAATACTATTGGCATTTCTTTTAGCTTGGATATGTACTAATATAAAACACTCTTGTATTTGGTTTTAAGTAAGCTACTGCATAGGGTAAAGTTCTTTGCATTAGTAAAAGCAAGTTGAACCGGCATCAATAATTAATTTACACAGTTCTGATTACCGTTTGCTAATGATTAACTATATGTAGTGTTTGGCTTTGAATTGAAGGGTCTAAGTTTCGAATCTGCACAGCGCCAGGCTGCAGTTGGCCGTCCCTGTCTTTCGGATCAGACAGTAAAAACAGAGATCTTGTGTCACAGTAGGTGATGCCACTTTAAAGAACCCTCCCTGCTCTATGACTGTAAGTGCCGGGAATAGGCAAAATTTGTCACCCTTCATCGGCACACCATGACGTCTTCATAAAGCTACAATAAACGGAACAAAGCTGAAAGTCATTGTGGCAAAAAACTACATTTAACCAAACTCAGCTAAAAGTCATTACTGCATTAGGCATAAATCACCAATGAACAAAAACACAACTGAAAGTCATACCAATAAACAAAAAACACAGCTGAAAGTCATATAAATAAACAAAAAACACAGCTGAAAGTCATTGTGGCATACACACCAATAAACTAAACACAGCTGAAAGTCATTGTGGCATGAAAACCAATGAAATAAATACAGCGAAAACCAATGAAATAAATACAGCTGAAATAACCAAACACAGCTGAAAGTCATTGTGGCATAAAACTACAATAAAGCAAACAACATTTGAAAGTCATTTGGTTGAAATAAACCAAATGATGCTGAAAGTCATTGTGGCATAAAACACCAATAAACTAAACACAGCATAAAGTCATTGTGGTATGAATCAACAATGAACTAAATACAGCTGAAAGTCATTGTGGCATGAAACACCAATAAACTAAACACAGCTGAAAGTCATTGTGGCATGAAACACCAATAAACTAAATACAGCTGAAAGTCATTGTGGCATTAAACCGCAATAGACCAAATACAGCTGAAATCCATTGTGGCATAAAACTATAATAAAGTAAACAAAGCTGAAAGACACTGTGGCATAAAATAACCAAACACAGCATTTTGTCATTGTGGGATAAAACACCAATTACCAAAAACAACACAGCTGAAAGTCACAATGGTGAAATAAACCTAACATAGTGGAAAGTCATTGTAGCATAAAACACCAATAAACAAAAACACAGCTGAAAGTCATTGTGGCATAAAACACCAATAAACCAAACGGCAAAAAGTTATTGTGGTATTAAAAGTCATTGTGGCTTAAAACAGCTGAAAGTCATTGTGACCAAATAAACCAAAAACAGTTGAAAGTCACTGTGTCATAAAGCAACAATGTGGCATAAAACAACAATAAAGTTTATTAAACACAGCTGAAAGTCACGTGGCATAAAACATCAATAAAGTTAATTAAACAAAGCTGAAGCTATTTCTTCTACTGTACTTAGCGTCATTTTAACATCTTATTTAAGGAATTTTCTCATAAAAAACCTAAAAACAATCTCTGTCAAAATTTGCTCAATTTCTCCAGTTGGATGATTCATATTTGTTCAATAAATGGAAAAAATAATGCTCCATTACAAGTGGGAAAAATACCATTTGTATGGATGTGTGCTTCACCCAAAAGCAAATTACTTTGTGATAATTAACATTTTATGATTTCTAAACATACAGTCAACTCCACATATAACGAGGTTGAAGGGAGGAAGATATTTGCCAGTACCTCGTTACATGCGATCTCGTTTTATGCGGAGTTGACTGTACATTGTTTATCGGCATTTGAATACCTTTTGTAATATATGACTGTATTTTCATAATGCATATCAATAAGCCCTCATTGGAAAAAAAATCAATATTTATAAAATTTCTTTGCGATCATCGTATTAATTTTTTACCCTTTTTATTTTCAGATGGTGATTTAGGCATGGGGTCAAGTGTAGTAGATGCATACATGAAACAGAAGCACAGACTGATCTGGGAGAGGAGAAATTCAGCTCCAAGTACAAGTATACCAGAAATGTCCTAAACTGCATTACTTTGGAAAAAAAAGACAATTAAGTAAATCATTTTGTAGTTTTTAGTATGTTTATTAGGTTATACAGTTGTTTGAAGTTAGCTCTATCCTACACATACAGCTGTAACAATATCTGAACATTTGAATAAAAATATAAAATATGAAGTGCTTTCTTTTTATTTTTTGTCAGTATGAATTCCTAAACAGTCCTAGTTTTTGCTATTTTTGTTCATCACAATTTCAAGGGTTTATATACCTACTTAGAAGATCCTAATTTCAAGTGTATTTGTGAAAAGATTTATCAATTGATGATATATGTCTGTCAAAGATTGATGATCGCCATGAAGAAATCATACATTGTATAACTTACACATTTTTAACATACATTTCACAGCAGAGGGAGATTCACATTCAGTTCTGTTGTTTTGTTTTTATTTACTGTTATTTTGAAAATCTTTCACACAAATATGGAGATGTCACTAATTGTTGCTGAAAGGGCTTGATTGTTTTGCCTGTGATGAATATTTCAGTGCAATGAGCAGCGAGGGATTTTTAATGTATAGCCACCCTGTAACATTAGCCCTTGGTTCCTACTGTCTCATCAAAAAACAACAAAAAATCCAGCTCTTGTCTCTGCTGGCACTCAAACTCATGACTTGCTGGTTCAATGTCTAGTATTTTAAGGCAGGGCCAAAAATTCTCAAAACATAACAAAAACACCTGGGCTGGGTACCATAAAACTTCAGAATTTACTGAGTCTGAGAATTTAGTCTCTCAGCCAATCAGAATTCAGGATGAGCTGGATTTGAGAAGCTTTCCAAAATTAAGTGAATTCAAAAATTTTATGGTGCCCAGCCCTGCCCTATTTGTTGCCGACTCACTTTCTTAAATGTGATTGTGTTCGTTCCTATTAATTTCTTGTTTTCTATTGTATGTGTTGAATAGGTCATTTACCATTATTAGAAGCACCATGGTGCTTGCTCTGTTTTCTGCTGGCAGCACATGTATCCTCTTCATAACTTTAAAACTAATCTTAGAGGATACAGTGGCACCTCACTGATAAAATAACCGAAGTGGCTGACTGAAATTGGGTCTTATTAATGAGTTGCCCACCTTGGAGAGGTTGAAGATAGCCTAGAATGACGATTTGCAGGCTGGATTCTGATGGTCTTTCTTGTGAGATGGTCTAAAATCAAAGTTCCACTTGCATTTAGAAAGTTGTGTCACTTCCCTTAAACACAATTGAGAAAAGTACAGCATTATTCCAGATACATTTTAAAACGAATTTTTAATTCACACACAATTTTTTTTTCAATAACATTGGTTTTAAAAATAATTTGGAAATTTTAGATTATGTTTTCAATTTATACAAATATTTCAGGTAAAAGAACACAATGCAGAACTTCATTAGCCCTAAATTTTAATTATAATGATACAAGTATTGGAAGTAGAGAATACACGTATAATGATGGCTTCCATGTAATTATTTTGTGAAGTAAAGCACGTTTTCTGCATTAAGAGTACACCTAATCTCACTCTGGGTATAAACAGTTTTTGCTGTGGGTGTGAGTTGTGTCTCAGATATACCCCACAGACCACTTAGTAGCTTACTAATTACCTAATAGTGATTCTGATAACAGATGCGGATCACAATCACAGTGTGGATACTAAATATTCTGTTAAAACCTGGTCTCCTGAGCACTATACAAGTAATATATATACACGTATACGTATTCAATTATGACAACATTAATTGAAAATGCATTTTCAATGAGGATGGGAGACAGGAGTTTCAGTCCAATGATTTTGTCGTTATGCACTGCAGTGGGAATTCTAATTAAATATTTGTAACTACGTGTCAATACAGAGAGAGTTTTTATTATGATTTCCGGGAAATGGAATTGGAATTATATGGATTATGTATTCATATAAAACTGAGATAGTGAACAGTAATGGGGCTAAGTCCAAAGTAGCAGATACAGGTGCGATTCTGGAATTCCATGAAAAATCAGTTCTTGTACAAAATTACTGCATTTTTTTGCATGAATGGTAAATCAGTTATTACTTAACATGACTAAATGCTGTATGTAGTCTCATAAAACAATTTCCCTTTTGATTTTACATGTACAATGCTGTCGGCTAATTCTGCGCCCCTAAGAACACTTATCTCGATTATGTCAGTTTGCAAACAAGAAAGTCAATTGGTGCATGCACCAAATGTCGGGCCGGGCAAGAAGACGTTTTCATTTAAACAATGTTTTATATTATATATCACAAAAAAATGAAAGATATGAATTCTAACATAAAGATTATACTTCAAAATAACTTTAACGTCACCAGATCAAGTAATTCATTGTAAAGTATGGAAACTAAATTCGAACACATCATTCCGAAA
>JACSZP010011856.1:0-13687 GCA_016161895.1 Pinna nobilis
CATACAGTGAATTTTTGTTCCTCTTGGTTTTTATCATCAATGTGCATGAAGGTCAAGGTCATGAGGTTATTGGGTCACTGATTATAATGCTATTTGAAAAGATTAGCATGTATGATATTCATTCAATGGTAAGGCCTTGTCATGATGAATTCAAAGATGTGCAAGTTTTACATATTAATAAATATGCTAAAAAAAATGGTGAATTACATGTAATCAGAAATAAGTTTTGAGAGTTTAAAAACTAACCCATCCCAATCCTTAATACTAATTGATTCTAAGAATAGAATATGCTAAGAGGACAAACCCGAGTCTTTCAAATTTTAAGAGTTCCATGCATTTCTGTGATGTATTTCTACAAGTACAGATCTAGCTCAAAGGGATATAACTCTTACTTTCAAATTTACTCTGCACACATACATGTTTAGTACTACTGGTATACATGTACCAGTATTTGCTAGGGTATAAACTTACATGGTGATACATGGAAATTACATGTACATTAAGACATTTTATTTATTCTATTGCCTTCCTTCACCAATTTTTCAATTTATTTCGGTCATGCGATGACGTTAACATTTTTGGGTGTTTTTTTTTTTGAGAAATACAATTTAAAATGCACTAAACTATTAAAAATTCCTTGCCTTGTTAACTCCTTTAGTTGTTGTTGTTGCGTTGTTGTTTAACGTCCCACTCAAGAATATTTCATTCATATGGAGACGTCACCGTGTGCCGGTGAAGGGCGACAAATTTTGCCTGTGCTCTGCACTTATGGCCATAGAGCAGGGAGGGTTCTTTAACGTGCCAACACCTACTGTGGCACAGGACCTCGGTTTTTACAACTCCTTTAGTAAACAGTTATACACTTCTTACATTGTCAGACAAGGTCAGCAAATCAGAACAAAACAACCAAAACCATCACCTAGAAATCCACTGAAGCAGTACAAAATATAAGAAATCATCTTACATTTGAGGTAAAGTAGTCAATAAAAGCTGTTGATAGGTTGGTTGTATTGTTGTTTAAAGTCCCTCTCAAGAATCGTTCACTTACATGAAGATGTCTGCGTACCAATGTACCAATGAAGGGTGACAAATTTTGCCTATGCTCGGCACTTATGGCAAGAGAGCAAGAGAGGTTCTTTAATGTGCCAACACCTACTGTGACACAGGACCTCATTATTTTTTACTGTCCCATCTGAAAGACAGGGACAGCCAACCACGGCTTGGCTTGGGCTTGAACCCTAGTCCTCAAGACCAGGAGTCGAACATGTTAAGCACTAGGTATATTAAGCCATAACTACATGTACGTACCATACTTAGATAAGCACCTTGGCTAAGTAAAAACTGTGCCACAACAACACCATCAAGCCTAAACCTCCAATTGATTTTTTGAGGCAATATAATTAGATAAAAAAATGCAATAATACAAAAATTACAAATGAATTATAGTGACACAGATATTTGCTGCTAGTGCAGCTGTACTTGATTACTGAAACTTTGCTGCCACTCAAGTAAGATACATTGTATGACCTATATTGTATGGTTAAATTACAAGAAACAATTCATGCACAGATCTAGAGGAGGGTCAAGGTCAAGGGGGTCTGGACCTCCTGGAATTGGCAAAGTTAAATATAAAAATTGACCAATGATGCTTTTACCTGTAAATGCTTATTTCAAGAGGATTGGATTTTTTCTTTAGTTTGACTCTCCTGGAAAATTTCGACCCACTTGGAAAAATTCCTGGATACACACATTCAATTCATTACAAATCATAATCATACAGAGAATAGCTTTTTATCATTGTGCATGTTGTGCTTTAACTGTTATTTATGTTGTTGCATTGGTTTTTAACATCCCATTCAAACATTTTGGTCTGTTTACTTGACTTTAGGTCATTCTTAAGTCAGTAATACACCATCTCAATAATCACACAAATTTTTATCATGGTCACTTAATTACTTAACATGTAGGTGGTCTTAACTGGTTGGTTGGTTGGTTGTAGTTTAACATCCCACTCAACAATCTCTCACTTACTTGGAGATGTCACTGTGTGTCAGCGTAGGGATCCATACAAATTTTGCATTTGTATGGCAGTTATGGCCATAGAGCAGGGAGGGTTCTTTAACATGCCGACACCAACTGTGACACGGGACCTAGGTTTTACTGTCTTATCCAAAAGACAGGGACAGCCAACCGCACCATGACTTGAACCCCGGACCTCACAATCAGAAGTCAAACATGCTAACCATTGTACTAGGTCTCAGCAGCCCCCAGGTTGTGTTAATAGGGAGATTTCATTGTACTGAGTCAAAACTGATCAAATATCTTGCTGTATGCACAGTGCTTTTAACTATCTTTACCATAAGTACCAAAACGGTACATTTTATGTTCTTTTTTTAGTGTCTTAGACCAGTCTATGAGAGGCTGTAGTATGGAAGTTTAATTTGCAACACATCAACTAATTAAAAATTAAAACATTATATGCCTATGATCACCGAGAGATAAAAGTCGTATACAAGTTAAAAGAGGTACAATTTTAATTCAAAAGTAGGTTTACTGGAATTAAACTTGAAGCACACCTGTACTTGTAACTCAGTGTTATACAAACATACACAACAAAGCAATTCAATACTGTAAATCCAGAAATTTTTGCGGAACTTTATTTTAGCGAATCAATGGTCATATAATTATTCGGGCTACTTTATTTTCGTGCTTGTGAATTTAAGTTAATAAAATTGTTTGATGCATTTTGATATGAGGTTAATATATTTAACGAGGACTTTATTTTTGCAATGGAGTGCTCTCGCGTAATTGCGGGAAAATAAAATTCTTGCGATTATTACTGGATTCACAGTATCTACATGTAGTGGCGGTTTGATGGTTGGTTGTATCATTGATAAATGTCCAGTCAAGAATCTTTTACTTTCATGAAGACATCACCGATTACCGATGAAGGGCTTGGACTTGGCCTGTGCTAGGCACTTATGGCCATTAAGCAGGGAGGGTTCTTTAATTTGCCAACACCTACCGTGACATGGGACCTTGATTTTTACTGCCTCATCCAAAAGACAGGAAACCTGCCAAGTCCACAACCTAGACTTGAACCTACAACCTCATGATCAGCAGGCACAAATGCTAACTATGAAGCTACAGTGGGTCACATGTAGCAGTGAGAAAACTCTGGTAGATGAATGATAAAAAATTAGATGTGTGTATATATCTAACACAGCTACATTATTCTAATATGAAAGATACCCAAATAGGCAGGAGTAAACATATATTTATAACAAATGACCATTTTAAAAGGTGTAAATACATTACATTTTCTTAAAATTCAAAAAGCTCACCTTCTTTGACAACTTCAACTGCCGTTGACTTTCTGAAAAATTCTGCCCAATCAGAACCATACGATCCATTATAACCGACAGATCATATTTTCCCATAACTTAATTTCATTGTGATAATAATTCAAACAAAACTTTCATCACTAAAATTCACAACTTCAATTTTTTTTTGTTTTCGATCTCTGATATGACTTAGCCTAGTGAGCTATACATAAAAACAAGCTGGTTGCCCCAATCTGTCGCTTAACTAAAACAAAAACCTGTGACCCGTGGTCGATTCAAATGCATTATATTGACTTTTTTTTCGAGGAAGACATGGGCAAGAAGATAGGAAAGAGGATTTGCATAACTTGCGTCTCGACATAAAAATCACATGCAACACCTCCGAAACAAGTGTCGCAGAAATCATATGACATTCCATCGAGGACAGATTTTTTATCGTTTGGCTTGATGATAGGGTATCGTCCCCATCATCCCCCATCATTTGTCTCGGAATTCCCAGACGTGCAGTTTAGGTGCTGCAGACAAACACCTTGACGATCAAGATCAAGTGAGGAGACTGACACGATGCTAGCAGACAGATTCAAGCCTTGATGTGATTTTGACACCTTCTTGTATCAGTTTAGACTTTTACTTGATTTCGCCATGTTTTCATAATGATGGTTTTTCATTCATTTAACACTTGATATGCACACTACTCATTGACACAAAGCTTTCAGATTTCTGAGCTTATATTGGCTTAATCAAGTAAGTATTGTATGTCAAAATAATATCAAAATAGTCTCAATCCAAATAAAGTATAAATCTATCGTTGTTGACTATAGATCAAATATGCTTTTCATTGGTCCATGTACATGTATGTGTATAGAATGAACTATGACCTTGAAGGTTTTTTAAATTGTATTGTTATTGTTTGTCTTTGATTACATGATTATGATTATTATTACATGTATTTTCTGTGATATAAGCATTATTTATTTTAGCTTGATGCTTCTTTATAATGAAAGAAAATCTGTAAACCTCAAACTGTCCTCATTGCTCCATTATAAAGATAAGAAGCAAATCATCTTCAACAAAATAGTTTTGTAAAAAAGAAAAGAAATGACAGCATGAGTAGCGCACTGACAGCCATGACCATGAACTGTGGTGTAACGGCTCTCAGAGGAAATCTATGAACTCCAAGAACTAAGACAAGCAAGTTCATCAACAGAAACACAAAGTCGTCTTCTGCTGTCAACAAATTGCTATCGATGTCACCTATAATTTGTTTGACAACCTGCGAACAGTGAATGGAAGTCAATACTGCTGCGCAACATGGGTCTTTGTGCCGTTGCTGGTCTCAAATTTCTCAGCAGCTGAACTTTGACAAAATTGTGAGGCAAGGACAAATGGACACATGCTGACCAAGCATGACCAATGTCCTTATTCAAAGCCCGTCCCCTGCCTGTGTTATGAATTGTTATTATTACAGTGGAGTTGGTTTATGACAAAGTCAAAGGAAATTGACTTTTGACTTCGTTATAGGCATCCTTTGTTTTAAGCATCAGAATTTACTACATAAATAAATTAATAGTAATTCTTTTTTGGGATTTAATTATATTTCGTTCTAGCACTGAATTTGCTTTAAGCCAATTCGTTATAGACCGACTCAATTGTGCTTAGAAGTTTAAAAATTTTGTATGCATTTAAAACACATGGTATTTGATATAGGTTTAGAAAATATTTTTCAAAATTATTTCTCATGATCAAATATCAACAATTATTGAGATATAAAAACAAAGGTTTCCTGTCAATGTAAAAAAATAATGAATGGGAATAGGGGTAAAGATTTTGAAAAACTGGGTCTTTTTTACACAAAAAAAGTTAGAGAGTATATGAGGTAAGTATTAATTAATTCCTGTACCACAAGGACTTTTGTTTGTTGATCTCAAATTCCAGCGGTATAAATGAGGAAAATTCTGACGCAAGTACAAGTAGTGGACAGTATTGAAATTCTGTTGAAGTCGACATGCATGTACATGTAGGATAAGAAGAAATAAGACTATACATATTAATGTAATTGATATTTGATACTGACACTGAAATTGATTTATTCACTGAAGGCATCATGCCACTTGATCTTGACCAACTGTTGTATAATTCTTACCACATGCAAGTGACCCCCACACCAAGTGACACTGATGAGACAGTAAAAATTGAGGTCTCAATGAAGCCATGTAGATGCAGTAAATGTTGGCCTAGCTGTTACAGGACCTTTGCTGTTCAATGTAAGCAAGTGCCCAGTGTACTCCAAATTTGTCACCCTTCACCAACTTACGATTGATGTCTCGATCAACATAACGGAAAGATTCTTTAATTGGATGTTACCAACGAGAAAATTTAATGAAAATAAATTTCACTTGTGCAGGAGGAAATAGGGAATGACAATGTGTCACATGCGGCCACACATACATGCAGACCAAATGTCTGAGTGCTAAGGGCTATAACTCTACTACTACAAGGGTTAGGGAAATAAAGCGAGCTCAACCTTCCTTTCTATTAAGATTTTTTATAAGATCTTTTATTGTAAATTCAGATAGTTTTATTGAAATTAATTGCCTATTCAAAATCCCATTACTTCAGGAAAATGAAAAAGAGTACAAATGAAAAGGTAACTGACTGAAGGGAAAAGTGTAAAGTATGAACAACCAGTTATCAGACATTTCATCACGAAAAGCCTCATTACCGTATGCCACAACAAATAAATAATCGGTATTACTCATGTTATAAGAAAAAAGAGGATGATAAAAGAAACACCGTCACTGCAATACCAGCAGGCAACAACAATTATAGAACAGGTCTGCAAATATCTATATTCTTTTATAGCGATAAAAAAAAAAGAGAATATGAAAACGTCATTTGGTTCTTGACATTCATCAAACGGTCATCGGATTAAGAAGATGAGTCAGTTTATGCAGTTGTGAAGAACTACTTCATTAAATGACAAAGAGGGATGACCATCGTAATTTTACACGACTGGCCTCCGGAGCTCCGGAGCTTCTCATCATTAATCTGTCTATAGTTGTTGATTCAACTTCTTTTCGATGGAAACTGACAAGCGATAATAAATTTCTGATGGCTCTGCACATCTGATCCAAAGAAGAAGAAGAAGAACTATGGGGAAAAATAACCTATGTTTTATGGTCATACTCATTTTTCCCTACAGATCAAATTTACTTTGCCTCTAAAGATCGCTTGACCACCATAAATCTGTCTAATTAGTGTGATGGACTTCAGGACAAGGTCCAAAGGAATCTCTCTCTCTCTCTCTCTCTCTCTCTGTATGCCTTTCTGCCTCTTTCCCCTCTGGGCATATGCTGTGGTCAAACACTCAGTCTGAATACTTTCTCCCTCAATGTATTCATGGGATTTACTAAAAAAAACTTCTTAAAAACTGTTTTCTAAGACTAATAAATATGTGAAATAAAAACACACTGACATTAGGGACAAATATGTTTTAATCATATGGTTGAATGACTTCCGAAAAAAGCATAAACAAATTTCTTTGACATAACATGCCATTTGCATGATGAAATTCCATTATTTTAATACTTTGTTCCATTTTTGTAAGATATTGGTCGGTTATTCAATGTCGCTAGGGATTACGTTTCATTCTTTTTTCTGTTTGACAGCCTAGTGGTACCAGCGAGTGGCAAAAATAATGGAAGCATTAACAGCAGCCCCCTGTAGCTGTCATATTTCATTTTTGTCTTCAGGGGTAACTTCAATTTATCTATTTTCTCTCCCTAGCGAATTACATTTTTGCACAAATCACTGCCCAAAAATTAGTGATAAAAGTGGGCAGTGAACGTTTTAATGTACATTTCCAAAAACTTGCAAATGGATTTATTTTAGAGTGTGTATGGTGTAGAACAGAAAATATGTCAAAAATAATTACTCATCAAAAATAAAAACCACATTTTGTAAACCAAAAAAAATAAAAAGAAGAAGGAGGAAAGAAAAATATTGGACCAAATCAAAGTGACAAAAGGAAAATTAAAACTGTAGCAAATTGTATTTTAAATGAGTAACTATAGGTTTGCTTGTTTGTTTTTTCAATAGAGAACAAGAAGTGTCTGTTAAAACACTGGTGCGCCAAGGTAGCAGCTATTAAGAAAACTGCAGCATTAGTCATATGAAGGTCAAAGTCACAAGGTAAAAAAATTATAGGGTACCCAACAGAAATATCTTGTCCCAAAGAATACACATGTGAAATCTGAAAGCCCTATCACTTACCAACCAGAAGTTACGGCCACTGTTAAAGTTTTTAAAAAGTAGGTCAAAGTCCAAGGTCAAGGTCAAGATCACAAGGTCAATAATTATGGTATTAAAACAAAGGTCCTGTCACAAGGAACACACATGTGAAATATTAAAGCCGTATCACAAACCATTCAGAAGTGAGGGTCAGTGTTAAAGTTTTTGTGGACAATCACAGATACATGGGCAGACCCAAAACTATATGCCCCAAAACTTTGTTTATGGGTGCATAAAAGTATGGATACCTGTGACCTCATTGTAAGTGAAGGTCATATCATACAATGTACATATACAATGGATGAAATTCATATGTTGAACAACATATGTGTCTTCAGAAAAATAATACTTTTTTATCTCAGAAAACAGACATTCCCTGATAAGGTCAGACATCAAGGTCACAAAACAGAATTCATATCTGTTCATGCAATACCAAAAATCAAGGTCAAGGTCATAAAGTATAAGATTTTGATGCAAAGTCCAAAGGTAATATCAAAATTGATACACAGGTGAAATATGTTACCATATTCCTCACCATTCAATAGATATGACAGACAGACCATGGTTAAATTTTTTTGAAACTAGGTTAAGCAACAATGTCAAGGTCACATAGTTTAATGTTTGGGCACATACATGTACATGAAATGGAATACAGTGTTTTAAGTAAGACATATGTAATATATTCCATGATCGATATTCAAAATAGTGGTGAAATTTTCCTGTTGAGCCACAAACAGATGGATACACTGCATACAGTAAAGAGTATTTCCAAGGCTGCCGTGGCCTAGTGGTTAGCATGTTTGACTTCTGATTGTAAAGTCAGGGATTCGAGCCCAAGCCATGTCACTGTTGGCAGTCCCTGTCTTTTGGATGAGATAAAAAAAAACTGAGGTCTCATGTCACAGTAGGTGGTGGCATGTTAAAGAACCTTCCCTGCTCCTCGAGCATAAGTGCCAAGCACAGGCAAAGTTTTTGCCCTCCACCGGCACATGGTGACATCTCCATATAAGTGAAAAATTCTTGAGTGGGGCATTAAAAAACAATTCAACCATCCAATTTAATATCCTACTCAAAAATGTTTCACATACAATATGGAGATATCTGTATACTCATGAAGGGCTACAAATTTGACTCATGCTTGACACTTTAACAACCATTGAGCCAGCTAGGGTTCTTTGACATGCTGACACTTTCTGTGACACAGAACTTTGGTTTTTACTGTCTCATCAGAAGGAAACACCTCCACTGAGTGGATTCGAACCCCTGAACTCATGATCAGAAGGCAAAAGCACTACAATGGAATCATAACGACTCTCTAATGAACATGTTAATGTAAACATCGTTAAAAACAATTTTGTCAGCAACACGAAAAAAAATCTAACGCTTCCTCAAACAATGATTTTGTCAGATAGAGTAATTTGAATACAAACAAATTCAAATGTCCTGAGAGGGCTGGTAATGATCC
Source organism: Pinna nobilis (assembly GCA_016161895.1). NCBI lineage: Eukaryota > Metazoa > Mollusca > Bivalvia > Pterioida > Pinnidae > Pinna > Pinna nobilis. Next base: position 9,100 of record JACSZP010011856.1, read on the forward strand.
GTGGTGAACTGGATCACTAAACAGAACCACTATTTACTAAGTGGTTCCATTGGCGCTGTAAATCAGAGAGTACACATAACCTGACAATGACCACGGAGATCTTAATCTTATAAATGTTTTTTTATCATATATTCATCATTGATAGCATGTAATTCTACGATAAACAACAAAATTTTCCATTAATATTCGTCATGGGACTCCAGTTTCAAAACAGAGGTTTTGTTCACCATCGATAGACTCTATCTATGTTGTTATATCTATGTAATTTCCCTGCGGAACATTTCTTCATCACACTAATGGCTATTGAGCCGTACTGCAAACATTTTTACATAATGGTGACCTTCAAATGCCATAAAAAAAGCATATAATAGGTGTCCATTAACCCAGTTATGAGGAAAATGTGGGTCTAATATTGAAGCGAAATGACTGCAGAGTCAGATGTCATCCAAACATTATATTTGTAACTCTTCGTATGTGCATTATTTGCACAGTTACATGTCTGCTAACATTAACATTTAAATAACGGGAAATGACAGGCCGGTGAAGCAGACCTTAAGGCATTGATGCTATATATTAGTGATCTGCTCACATGCAAAGGTTGTTGATTTCAAAAACAATCTAATTTCTGATATATACATCTGATAGAGTTCACTTGTACCATACATGCCAATTTCGAAATTGATTTCTTTGATGTTTTTTTTTGTTTTTGTTTTTGTTTTTTTTCAATTTCGCATAGTTTTTTTCTTTCTAATACATACATGTATGCTAAACAATCATTCACCGGTTGTTGTTTTTTTCTTTTAAGAGATATTTTTGAAATTTGATTTACCAGCAGTTAATTCATTACAAATTTCTACAGTTTTCACTTCTGTTTATTATTTTTTACGTTTTGTTTCACAATTTGTTTTTGCTAAAAAGTGGCACCTTCTGGAGCTTGGTTTTCATATCGCTCAATTCCAAATTAAGTTTACCTCTAAAATTTTATGAAAAACTACAGTTGTTGTTTGAAATTGCTGAAATAAAAATTTTAAACAAATTTGGAATGCATGCTCTTAGGTCATCGGGAAATTGAATGACACTCAATATCAAAGTCCGGTGATTATAAACCTCATACATATACATGTATGTACCACTTGCCATTATAAATAAATATTTGTACTTACATATGGTATAAATTTGGTGCATATATGTAGTTCATCAAAGGTCAAATAATTTTCACTTACCTGAAAATAAAGAAGAAAAACAACACATTAGACATTAAACAAAATTACAGTATAGTTGGTCAATAACGAATCAGCTTAAAGGGAATTCAGTGCTAAACAATTTAAAGGGGAATAAAATCTCTGAAAAAATTACGATAAATCTATACATGTAGTAAATTTTGTTGTCTAAAGTAAAGGATGGCTATAACAAAGTCCCCTTTATAGACCAAATCCTCTGTATCTGCATAGACACGGTCAAACTGTTTATGAGACCATCAAAGGGAAGGAGCATAAAGGGTCACATATGACAGGTGGTTCCGTAATTCAGGTGATTTTTTTTAAAGGGGAAAACTTTCAGAGCCATGCATTTAGTTCACGTAAGACAGGTGGCCCTTTAATTCAGTGGGTTGCTAAGGCAGGTTATACTAATAATTAGATTGAGAAAAAATTGTGTAATTTTCAATGACATTACATGTAGATAAATAACTTTTCAATTTTATTTAAAGGTGTCTGCAAGTGTGGCACCTTACCTATACAGACACAATACAAAAATCAGAATTTTTTTTTACTATTGATACTAGATTTGAGTTTTGCCTGAGTTGTGTAATTTAAAACTGGACAGACACATGAGCATGCAAGTACCCCTTACCTCAGAAAAATGAATTTGGGTAAGTAATTTTCCAAGATGGATTTTGAATTTTCTGCACTAACATAAATGTAACAATCGAACATTATTATTAATGAGGGGAAACTGAAAGAAAATTTTTCAAAATTGTAGGCCCTAGATCTAACATGACCAACAGCCATGAATCAAAAACAGATTATGTAGCTGCGGAAATGCACGCTTTGTAAATTATTCATGAATATTCATAATCATGCCGACAACTTCGATATCAGTGGTAAAACTCGGAAGATAATCTGAAACATTAATGGACATTTATATTTCTTGGTGTCTGTCTGTATGGGAGAGTGCTATATTTTTGTACATGTAATTGATGTTCTGAAATTTCATAGCAAAATAAAAATGGTAAAAAAATGCACATGATTTCATCCTAATTATGATATATTTGAATTGAAAATTTTTAGTGGAATCTGTCTAGAAAGACCACTGCTGTGAGACACCACCTACATTTATCTTTAGAAACTTTTACGAAAAATTGAATATTTACAATTTGAGAAATTCACATCAATCTGAAGCATTAAAGATCATTCTAAAACTTGGACACAAATGTGGTTTCCACTTGCATTTTTCAAACTGACATAATAGAGATAAATGTGCCTAGGAGTGCAGAATTAGCCGACAGCATTGTACCTCTTCGCCCAAAACATCACGAAGCAGACAGTTAGGCACTACCAACATTCTAGTTAAAATTTGCTTTGCGATCCGTCCAAATATTCTCAGAACTGATCGATGGTATTTGACTATATTGCCAGCTTGAGCAATTCTGTAATTGGCGATCATAACAGACAAAACAGAGAGTGGAGTAATTCATCAGACATATCTATTTTTATTATGAATATTTCCGACTCATTTTTCATAAAGTTTAGAATATATCCTGTATTTACATAGAAATGGGCTTCCTGGAACCAAATCGTCTTCCACTTCATTTATTTTTGTGGATAGCTCCGGGCCGTAATTTACGCAAGACGGATATTGTCAATCGCTTATTAAAAAAAAAAGCTTGTTTTGTAAGTTTGATATTAGCGTACAAAATAGACAAAAGTACATCACAGATGATCTTTTTTTTTTTTGCAATCCATCATCTTGGAATGACATTATTATGCATTCACATTGTCTGTGACATAACATGTCGCTGTCTGTCTCGGAGAATATAGGAAAAGTCTCAGCGACTCTCCAAGAAAATTGGATTAATGGACCATATATACAGAATGTAATCTTGTGTCCCTAGGTTACAATTTATTACTTTGATCAAAAATGCAAACAAAAGTGCTCAACAATATATCTTGATTTCTCTTGTCTGAATAAAGCTGGAATTTAACTGAAAATTGTTATTTTTAAAGAGGCACCATTTATACCTTTGGCCAAAATATATGTATCTGAAAGGATCATGCCTATCTTCTCTTATGCTCCCTAGGGAGCGTAGAATCCTTTACTTATCACCTGTCTGTCAATTGGTTTCTACCAGTTTATACTGTCTGTTTGTCTGTGTATCTGTCTGTCTTTCTATCTCTCAGTCTACCTCTCTCTCTTTCTGCTTCTTAAGAACGCACGCTCTTTCTGTCTTGCTTCTGTCTTCTGTCTTCTTTCTGTCTTAACTTGCGCTCTTTCTGTCTGTCTCTTTCTGCTTCTGTCTCTCTCTCTCTCCCCCCTCCTCTCTCTCTCTCTCTCTCTCTCTCTCTCTCTCTCTCTCTCTCTCATAGGGCATTTTAAGCTCTCTTTATTTCGCAACTATTTTCTTTATGACAAGGACTTCCATTTGGTTGAAAAGCATTTGACACTGATGTCTAACACAGCATAAAATTCAAGTTCTCTCTATTTGATATATAAGGGGGGAGGGGCATAGGGCATCACTGTCACAAACACTACTATTACTGCCACTACTTGTTCTGTATAATGTATTGTTGTTGTGTTGCTGTTTAACGTCGCACTCAAGAATTTTCCACTCATATGGAGACGTCACTGTGTGCCGATGAAAGGCAACAAATTTTGCCTATGCTCGGCACTGCTGGCCGTAGAGCAGGGAGGGTTCTTTAATGTGCCAACACCTACTGTGACATGGGACCTCTGTTTTTTACTGTATAATGTTTTGTAATGTTATCCCAGTACATACATGTATATAAATATATGCACTTCTTATGACCTTGTGTTCATTATATCTTTTTACTTTTCCCACACTGAATATTCTACTGTACTATACAAGACAAAAAATCCCATTTACAATCCTTTTTTTTTTCCTTTTGGCGGAAACGATCTTCCATTATTTTGTAATTGACAACGTTTGATGTGATCCTACGCAGAATCAATGACAACTTTCCACGTACTTTTTTCTTAAATGTCCCTAATTTCCTCAGAAAATTGTGGCACTGGACACTTAGATGATTCTAGTCGAGGCCTTGTGTTTTCCAATTTCCTAATGTACTGTGACATATTTTGCTTACCAAGACGAAATACACGACAGGAAATTGAAGTCGTGTATCGATCACAAAACACTATTTAATTAAATACATGGATGTAAGTCAATGCAAATCAAAACAGAATTTGTCCCCAGCTTGGAGATTTATTGCCGAGAAAATTCTGTACTGGAAAGAAAAATAACAATGACAACTTGAGGGTTATTATTGCAAGCAAGTGATCTGCACTTAATGTCTATGACCTTTGACCTGTCATTATGCTTCAGAGTCATAACCAATTTCTTTTTGATTCT
>JACSZP010011859.1:0-18469 GCA_016161895.1 Pinna nobilis
CAAATTAAATGGGAATCAGACTTTGTAGATGAAATTTTGTTTCCCCGCTTTGAAATTTGTTTTCTTTCGGTTTTTGATAATGCAACGGACATCGACAATTACAGCTTAATTTATACTTTCAGAGTTCGTAATTTTAAAACAATGTACACATCATTCCCAAACTGAAAACCCTAGTCCTCTGCCAATGTAAAGAAATTGTTGTCTTAAAATTTGTTCGCTCTTTTCTTTTAAACAGGCCGCCCGTTATACGTTTGACGAAAAACTTTATCGACACGACGTCAAAACTATTTTGACGTTATAGATTAAATTTTGAAAAATGACTCGTCATTATAAACACTTTTTAAATGCCCATAACTGGAAAAGTATACCTCGCAGTGTCATAAAACTCCGGATATAAGTTCTCAGGAATACTATCTTGAGTTTTATCGAAAAAAAAACGAAAATGTCAAATTTTGTCAATAAGGGCCCTTTTGCCAGAGAGCGGCCCATATATATATATGTGTGTGTGTGTGTGTGTGTGTGTGTGTGTGTGTAACTCTTTTTGATCTATACATTTTTTCAAAACGTCATTATACTTCAACATTGACTTTGTTGTAGTTATTTTTATAATAAAAATGTGACAATATTCCCAATTCTTCTTATTGTGATTAATAATGGTTTTATTATAATCAAATTAATTAAAATTATTGCTAATATTGTTATAATTATTGTCACTTTTACTATGATAATATAAAATTAATAATAATAATAATAATGATAATAATAATAATAATAATAATAATGATAATAATATGCTTCACGCGACCCTCGATCATCTCCCTGGTATTAACTTGGCACTTCTTTTTATTTGTAAGACCGGTTAAAAATATACACCATACACAGCTCGCCGACCGTCTGAACATAATGTAGGGAATTGTGTTTCACAATCCACTTTGATTAAAGTCAGACCGAACGCAGAATAACGGAAATTTACGATACTCCTTCATCAATTTTGTAGATCACCGACTAGCTTATTAAAAGACTTCGACTACGGATTAACAAAAAAAAATTAAATAAATAAAAAAAAAACAAACAAACAAAAAGCAAAAAAAAAAATCAAAAAAAAACAAAAAAACAACAACAACAAAAAGAAAAAAAAAACAAAAAAACAAAAAAAAAAAAAGAAAATTAAAATGAGGATTCAAGTTAACATGTAATAACAAAGTTATTTTTCACTTTTATAGGAAATGTCTTACCCTTAATATCCAGTCAAAATCGTCGTTTCCGTCATTGGACAAGAACCAACAAAGTCCGTCGTCAAAATTGCAAGAATACGATGCTGAAATAGAAAAGATAGTTATACAAACAAAATAGCAAATTTTTCACTTTAATATCAGTTCGAATAAAATAGCTAAGTACAGATACGGGACCTGGGTTTTACTGTGTCATTCGGAAGACAATAACGGCCAGCCGTACCGTTGCTTCAGGCTCGAAACTTGGACCTCTTGATTCCACTACGAACACGCTTGCCACTTGGCCACGACGGCCCTAACGCCATGATGTTAAAGAGAATAACTCAAATAATAACGTACGTATTTCTGATTGGCTGAACAGCTAATGATTTTCTATGACTTTAGTGAATTCTTCTGTTTTATATATCCAAACTTTCGTATCTTTGGTTTCACGGTAGGTAATGAATGACGAGGCTCTGTCCAGCTTCATGACACACATTGCTGAGCAAAGGCTAATATCAAAGTTTGATTTGTAATTCGCTATCGTATTCATTGGTGTGAAATATTCTTCTCTCTGAATAGCAATTATTCATTTGGATTTAGAAAAACACAGTGGTAATCCAGAGAGTTAGATCACACTGTAAAATCAACATCACCAAAGCTCGAAAATATTAAAAGGTTTAAAATGTAAAAGCTTTAAACACAATGTATGATTCTCATAAAAACAACTAGGTCACTATAGTATCTGTCGCATAAGAGTTCTATTTAACCACAGCCTAATTTGAATCGAACCCGGGGCCTCTCCACCAGAAGACGAACGCACAAACTGGTAGACTATGCAGCATATTTTCCCAACTGTAGGAAATGAGTTATTTTTAGAGTAGTGGATTTAAATTAAAAGAGTCTTAATACATCTCAGACATTTAATAGTTATCGTTTTAGACCTGGGTAAAATATATAATATTACCGATTTGATCACAGTCAGTCCCTGAATACCCGGTATCGCATACACACGTGTCTCCGTTGCATTGTCCATTGATGCAAGTAACGGGGATCTAGAGACTTTTGACGAAGTATCTAAATCAGTCGATCTTTGGTTCAACTGATATTTACATTAAATGAAGAGCAATAATTCCGTTATAAACGCTAATGTAATACATTATAGCCCCGTATGGTAAAACCAGACATAAAGGAATACGGGTAATGAATAGATATGATTACTTAAATCCTTAAACTCATCTTTATTCCTTCTGCGGTTGTTTTTCAGTCGAATTTGATATATTTTAGGCATTTATGGCTGCAAAGCCAGGAGGGGGGGGGGGGGGGGGTCTTTAAGCTGCCAACACCGCCCGACACACGGGCTCTCGTTTCATACTGCTTCATCTGACAGACAGGAAAAGGCAACAATAGTTTGTCTCGGATTCCAACCCTAGACCTCTCTACCAGGAAATGAACACGCAAACAATTAGGCTACGGTAACCCATTATTGCATGTGTTGTAAAAGAGGGACAGGGAGAACAAACTACAGCATGGTTCGGATTCAAACCTCGGACGTCTTGATCACATGACGGACACGCACACAACTAGGTTACGGAGGCCCCGTCCTACATCTGTAGTAAATGAGTTATTTTTATGTTAGTTGAAATTGAATGTTAATACATTTTACAGATCTCAGATATTTTGTTTTATTCGTTAATATCAGAGAGTAATATATATCAATACCTTCTTCACAGCTAGTCCCTGTATATCCGGGTTCGCAATCACAAGTGCTCCCGCTACATTGTCCATGAACGCAAAGACCGCAATCTCCTAAAAAGAACCACTAGACATCTTTTAAATCGCTTCAAAACCGAGAAGAAAATAAATTTTGCACGTATTGGTTTCATTTTGTCTTGACTCCAAAGGAATGTGGTGTACAACCTGATCTATTTATTTAGATCCTTTAAAAATCTGAATTGCATCTGTTTTTATTATTGCTGATATTGTTGCTAATATTGTCGTTGCTGTCTAACGGTCCACTCAAAAATAGTTCACTTATATGAGGACGTCGCTATGTGCCAGTGAAGGTCTTGAAATTTTGCCTGTGATCGGCACATATGACCGTAAATGAGCGAGGGTTTTTTAACGCGCCAACACCTACTGTGACACTGAACCTGGGATTTTAATGTCTTATCTGAAAAGGACAGGGAGAACAAACTACAGCATGGTTCGGATTCAAACCTCGGACGTCTTGATCACATGACGGACACGTACACCACTAGGTTACGGAGGCCCCGTCCTACATCTGTAATAAATGAGTTATTCTTATGTTTGTTGAAACTGAAGTTTAATACATTTTACAGATCTCAGATATTTTGTTTAACTCGTTAAGATCAGAGTGTAATATATATCAATACCTTCATCACAGCTAGTCCCTGTATATCCGGGTTCGCAATCACAAGTGCTTCCGCTACATTGTCCATGAACGCAAAGACCGCAACCTACAAAATAAAAGTAAACTGAGTATCAAGCGGTTTTCGACTAAGGGTTTTAAATCCGTAAATCTTGCAGTTCTGTTGTTGTATACATGTAAATGAAGAGCAAAAACATGCGTATAAAGGGTAGAAAAATATAATGAATCCCATTCTCCTAAAAAGAACCACTAGACATCTTTTAAATCACTATTTTTTTCTTCAAAATCGAGAAAAAAATAAATCTGGCATGCATTGGTTTCATTTTGTCTTGACTAACTCCAAAGGAATATGGTGTACAACCTGATCTATTTATTTAGATCCTAAAAAAACTGAATTGCATCTGTTGTTATTATTGCTGATATTGTTGCTAATATTGTCGTTGTCGTCTAACGGTCCACTCAAAAATAGTTCACTTATATGAGGACGTCGCTATGTGCCAGTGAAGGTCTTGAAATTTTGCCTGTGATCGGCACATATGACCGTAAATGAGCGAGGGTTTTTTAACGCGCCAACACCTACTGTGACACTGAACCTGGGATTTTAATGTCTTATCTGAAAAGGACAGGGAAAACAAACTACAGCATGGTTCGGATGCAAACCTCGGACGTCTTGATCACATGACGGACACGCACATCACTAGGCTACGGAGGCCCCGTCCTACATCTGTAGTAAATGAGTTATTCTTATGTTTGTTGAAATTGAATGTTAATATAATTTACAGATCTCAGATATTTTGTTTAATTCGTTAAGATCAGAGTGTAATATATATCAATACCTTCATCACAGCTAGTCCCTGTATATCCGGGTTCGCAATCACAAGTGCTCCCGCTACATTGACCATGAACGCAAAGACCGCAACCTACAAAATAAAAGTAAACTGAGTATCAAGCGGTTTTCGACTAAGGGTTTTAAATCCGTAAATCTTGCAGCTCTGTTGTTGTATACATGGAAATGAAGAGCAAAAACATGCGTATAAAGGGTAGAAAAATATAATGAATCCCATTCTCCTAAAACGAACCACTAGACATCTTTTAAATCACTATTTTTTTCTTCAAAATCGAGAAGAAAATAAATCTTGCATGCATTGGTTTCAATTTGTGTTGACTAATTCCAAAGGAATATGGTGTACAGCCTGATCTATTTATTTAGATCCTAAAAAGATCTGAATTGCATCTGTTGTTATTATTGCTGATATTGTTGCTAATATTGTCGTTGTCGTCTAACGGTCCACTCAAAAATAGTTCACTTATATGAGGACGTCGTTATGTGCCAGTGAAGGTCTTGAAATTTTGCCTGTGATCGGCACATATGACCGTAAATGAGCGAGGGTTTTAAACGCGCCAACACCTACTGTGACACTGAACCTCGGATTTTAATGTCTTATCTGAAAAGGACAGGACGAACAAACTACAGCATGGTTCGGATTCAAACCTCGGACGTCTTGATCACATGACGGACACGCACATCACTAGGCTACGGAGGCCCCGTCCTACATCTGTAATAAATGAGTTATTCCTATGTTTGTTGAAATTGAATGTTAATATAATTTACAGATTTCAGATATTTTGTTTAATTCGTTAAGATCAGAGTGTAATATATATCAATACCTTCATCACAGCTAGTCCCTGTATATCCGGGTTCGCAATCACAAGTGCTCCCGCTACATTGTCCATGAGCGCAAAGACCGCAACCTACAAAATAAAAGTAAACTGAGTATCAAGCGGTTTTCGACTAAGGGTTTTAAATCCGTAAATCTTGCAGTTCTGTTGTTGTATACATGGAAATGAAGAGCAACAACATGCGTATAAAGGGTAGAAAAATATAATGAATCCCATTCTCCTAAAAAGAACCACTAGACATCTTTTAAATCACTATTTTTTTCTTCAAAATCGAGAAGAAAATAAATCTTGCATGCATTGGTTTCATTTTGTCTTGACTAACTCCAAAGGAATATGGTGTACAACCTGATCTATTAATTTGATCCTAAAAAAAACGGAATTGCATCTGTTGTTATTATTGCTGATATTGTTGCTAATATTGTCGTTGTCGTCTAACGGTCCACTCAAAAATAGTTCACTTATATGAGGACGTCGCTATGTGCCAGTGAAGGTCTTGAAATTTTGCCTGTGATCGGCACATATGACCGTAAATGAGCGAGGGTTTTAAACCCGCCAACACCTACTGTGACACTGTACCTGGGATTTTAATGTCTTATCTGAAAAGGACAGGACGAACAAACTACAGCATGGTTCGGATTCAAACCTCGGACGTCTTGATCACATGACGAACACGCACATCACTAGGTTACGGAGGCCCCGTCCTACATCTGTAATAAATGAGTTATTCTTGTTTGTTGAAATTGAATACTAATACATTTTACAGATCTCAGATATTTTGTTTAATTCGTTAAGATCAGAGTGAAATATATATCAATACCTTCATCACAACTAGTCCCTGTATATCCGGGATCGCAATCACAAGTGCTCCCGCTACATTGTCCATGAACGCAAAGACCGCAACCTACAAAATAAAAGTAAACTGAGTATCAAGCGGTTTCCGACTAAGGGTTTGAAATCCGTAAGTCTTGCAGTTCTGTTGTTATCTGTATGAAAATCAAGAGCAACCACTTGCGTATAAAGGGTTGAACAAAGCTTTCGTTTCTCATTCTCCTTAAAAGAAACCCGAGACAACTTTTGAATCAATCATGTTTTCTTGTAAACCGAGAAGAAAATAAATTTTGCATGTACTGGTTACATTTTTTATTGGCTACCTGCTGAGAAATACTGGTAATAATTGATGTATTCATTTAAATCCTAAAAATCATCTTTATTGCATCTGTTGATGTTGTTAACTGATATGAAGGCGCCACTGTCGGTAGGTCTTGAAATTTTGTCTTTGATCGGCACTTGTGACCGTAGATATATTTTATTTGCCAATACCTTCTGTGACACGGGAGTTATTTTTCAGCATGTAGAAAATGAAAGTTGATGCATCTTAACTCATCGCAGAAGTTTAATATTATTCGTTAAGATCTGGGTGTTATACGTGTCATTACCGACGTCACAATTAGGTCCTGTATACCCGGTAGAGCATTCACACATGCCTTCTTTGCATTGTCCGTTGATGCAAGTTTCAGGAAAACAACCTACAAAATAAAAGTAAACTATTGATCTGGTCGTTTTTTACTAAGAATTAAGATCTGTCTGTCTTAAAGTTTTACTGTTATTCACATGAAAATGAAAGTAATGACAGGAGAAATGAAAGTATATAGAGGGTTTTTGAAAATTTCCGAACATAAGAATTTAAATATCTGATTTAATCTTATTATATGGATTACAGACATGTTTTGAGTCAGAGTACATACGTCTTGGTTTCATGATAATATAACTTGTTGCTTAGGAATACAAGGGATACTTTCGTTTTATATATTTCCAGTTTTTTCCGTTAGTATTTTAATACAGTGGATGAAATATAGTTCATGTACTCCATTGCGCCTTATCTTTTGCAGACACTTTTGAAATAAAAGGTCACAATAATATAATGTTACGAAAACCAAGAACCAAGAATGTCATGATAAACATTAATCTTTTTAAAATCAGTGTCATTGATGTTTTTCCATAGAAGTCAGATATATGAGGCTTATTTTTTGCTTGAGGGTGACGCTAAGATTAAAGCAAGGTTCTTTTCGAAGGAAAATCTTTACATCGTGAAAATAGTAAAATTGCAAAAAATAATGTCCGATGTCTCAGAGAGTTTAGTTGGTTGGTTAAATCGTTAACTTCCCACTCACAAAATACATAGATGAAGACATTACCGTGTATCAGTGAGGGTTGACAAATTTTGCCTATTACCGTAGACCATGGAGGGGTTTGAAGGTGCTAACACAAACTGAGAGTTACGTCAGTGTTATTATTTAAAATACAAATTATTTTATGACAATCAGCTTGTGATACTTACACGGATAAAGTCGAACATCATCTATTGCAATATCACCTCTGTAGTCAAAACCAACCGTACCCGTAATTGTTATCTATAAAATTCAAAAGGAAAATTAACATTTTAATGTTTAACAAAACAGCAAATTATTTGGTTTTTTTTTTCACTGAAAGGATCGAATTCTAAAATGAGGAGAAAATTGTAATTTTGCTAATTTTACCAATGTGCATCTGAATCAAATGTTTTATGCTGTATGCCGCTTGGTGGGGTATTTATATTCGGCGAGAACTGTATTTTTGCAAGTAAGTGCACTCGCAAAAATATGCGCAAATATAATTCTCCCTAATAAAACTGTATTTACAGAACAAATAGTTGTAAGATTAATCTCAAAAAACAATCTTACATTTAATGAGACCAACACAAGCATTACATACCTCTAAGTTAGGCACCGCTGGAACTTTTATATCCGCAGTATTCCATTGATCTCCTTGGTCCCCACTCACAAACCACAACTGTGATCCTGGCACATCCACAGTCAAGCGACCAATTGTTACTCCAAACATGTGGTAGCGAAACGAAAGACACCTGTTTGCCTCTACAACAATACATACATGCCAAAAAGGATCCATTCAAGCTCTATATTCCAGGGACTCTTTGACTAAAAATCTTACGATTGAAAACACTGGTAATCGTAAGGAGCTGTTTTTCATTTCGAATGTTTGATAGGCATAACGATCTATGTAACTTGTTTCAGGAGAACCCAAAATACGTATCTTTATTGCTTTTTGATCTAATATTATGGAATGTACTTAATTAGTTTTTTGGTGGTATATTTCAATTATTTTGAAGCTATTTTGCTTAAATTTCCATTACATTGATAAGAAATTAGATTTTTGTTAAGCTTTGTTCATTTGGAACCAAAACAGCCTATGTCAAGAGTTTCGTAGCGGCAAAAAGACCTAAAGCAGATTTTCTATATTCAACGTTAAATTAAAGGCTTTTACCACAAAATGTCTTCGAGAAAAAAAGGCATAAAAGTTATAAAAATTATCAAAATTATTTCCAGTATATAAGATCACATGACATAGGAAGTAAAAATAGTAATAAATATAAATGAAACCGTAATAAGCAAGACGACCTAAGTCAAATCAAATATAAATATATTAATTTATTTGTACCATTCGAAAAAATGTGAATAAATAGTTTTGAGCTTTATTGCAAACCTATTTCTTAATGACAACAACAACAACAACAACACAACATCAAAATCAACTAACCTAAAGAATGGCATTAAACAAAAAAATTGCTGGAAGTTTTAATGATGTAGCGGACACAAATTCAAGATTAACAACAATTTTGTCTTTGTTCATAGAGAGCTGTATGCCAAAGATGCCTAAATCAGCTTCGATTTATGCCAAAAATAACCTAGTCAGCCCTCATTAAAGTCAAAGCAACCTTAGTCTGACTTAGGTTATATGTGATTAAAACATAAAACATTCATTGCTGTTTTGAGAGGGATAGAGGGTAGTTTTTAGTATAATGTAATTTTACATATAATTATATATAATTATGTCAGAACAAACGAAGTCTGACTTAGGTTGTTTTCCCTTTCAATCCTTCTTTTATGATATTTGACCAGTCTACGATAAAATTGACCGATTGTAATAAAATTGAATTTACATGAATTTATAATTATCATGTAGTGACTATTTGTCTGGAATTGCATTTACATGTATAAGTTGTCAAGTAAACAATATCAGGGGTGTAAACACTTGTATCTTCGGGGTGGCTTTTACAGTAAGATTCTTTGTGAAAAGAACCGGAAGTCTTACAGAAGACGATAAGAACAGAATAATTTAGATTTCAACCAAAAGAATACTTGTTTAAAACAAAATGAATGAATAAGTTTTCCGGAATAAGTATGGCAAGTAAGGAGCAAGTGCAAATCTGATGGAGGTAGGTGTATTTTGTTTGACTGTTATAATTGTTTTAGTAGACACCTTTGGTTTGTCCCATCGACCTTCTTTATTGTTGTTATTGTTTGTTGTTGTTGTTGTTGTTGTTATTGTTACTGTTGTTTTGTAAAACAAAATAGAATTTGCCCTATGTATGACATTTACAGCCATTGGTCAATAAATGATCTTTAACGTAATAACACCTACTGCATCATTGGAGTGTGATTTATGGAGCCTGATCCAAAGAACAGGTAATAGTGTACACAACAACAGAGACTCAAAACAAATTCTCATGATCTGAGGACAAAGTCCTGCCTCAGAATACGGGCCTAGCATGACCTAGTGGATATGGGGTTCGCCTTCTAATCGACAGGTCGTGAGTTCAAATCTAAATATGTCGCCCTATACTAGCGAAAAGTTACTTCACAACATAAGTGAAATATTCCTGAAATGGAGTAATAGTGCAGGCAGACCGGTCCACTCGAAGTCTATATGAACAAAAAATCAAGCATGTGTATAGATAATCCAGAACGCGTAAGATCATGCTGGAAGCGTATGTGTCCACCTGAAGTAAACGTAAGAAGCCGATTTAAAAGATGATAAAACGAATCAGTAGGGATTATCTTCACTTGCAGAAAATAATGGAATATTAACTACATGAATATTGGAAGTTGACAAAAATGAAGGTGAAGTCCCCCCTTCCATCATGACGTTGAGTTGTAAGTTTTAAGTGAACGTCTATGTTTAATAAAAATTAATATCTATGTACGAAACAGACGTTGAGTAATTTGTATTGTCTTCACTCAGCTATATCAAATCGAAAAAAGGTTGTAATTAATAGATAAAACGCTGTCAATGTATCGAGATGTAGAGTTAAAGGCAACAGCAAGAACCTTTTTTCTTTTCATGTATAGGCTTTGGAATAAACTCTGCCTCATAAGAATATAAAACAGGCAAGTCAAAAAAAGGAGTACAATTTGTCATTTTAAGAAGTCCATTAAACTTTTGGAGGACCACGTCACCGAAGACTACGAGAAAATTGTCAATGAGGAAATCTAGATCATTTTAGTATCAACCTCATTGTCCTTGTTGGTAGAATCATAGTGGTGTGTAACAAAGTAATTTATTGACTGAGTTATCAGCGGATATAAACATTTCCCATTGCTATTTTTGCTGAACAAACACCTGTCCATTATGCCGAAAAGTCTAATCTTTGATTTAATATGAGGACTGGTCGTGTATAGCGTTGAAAAGTCATACAATTTGGCACTGTTGATTTGAGAATATGTTTTTACTTCAAATGCACTTAACGTTCCCTTGAGTGTTTTGATTTAGTTCACATCTGATCAATATTTTATTTGGCTTTCTGTTATATATATTAGCTTTCTCATAGCTTAATTACTCACAAACATTCACATAAATCGGTACCGTGGTTTTGTTATCATGACACCATCACATATAGCTGATAATTGCACGTTGTCTTAAAGGTTTGAATGCTGCTTAATTTATGCGAGTTTAATATATCGTAAACGAGATATGAGAAACTAATACAGTAGACTCTGTCTAAACCGGTCAACTATGGGACCGGTCGATTTGTCCGGTTTAGACAAAATCCGAATTGCACAAAAACAATGTTTTCTGTTGATTTCTTAATTATTTCGCTGGTATTATGAATATCATTTAAAATTGAAAGATCCGGTACTTTTTCGACCAGACTTTTTATCATTAACCATCTTTAAGACATCTACGCAAAAATTATCTTTTGAGCAACACTGAGAATTGTCTCACGCCACACATTTATAAACTGCGCACGCGGACGTAGCATACGACCACATTTACCCAAATGTTTACATTATATGCATGTGAAATACCCCCGATTCTAATATCCTCAATGTCCTGGGGTAAATACCCCGTGTGACATCCCATGCACTCGATTGCTTCAGTCAAACTGTAGGTCTATATGCCTCAAAATAGGTGTGAACAAGTGATTATANNCGGTTTTCAGAATAGACAGAACTCGTATCATACAGAGTTTACATACTAATAAATAAGAAGGAAAATTCCGGGACCAAATGACTGCGCTGGTATTGATAAGAATCCGGATTCATCAAAGGCCAAGTTGTACAAATTCCACTATATATATATACTGAATGTACATTAACAATTAGATATACATGTTAATTGAGTAAAGATATAAATAAAAAAGATTCACACACCTGCAAAATCTAAATATGTTCGAAACAAAGCACTATCACCTTGTACCCGCGGAGAAGACGCCTCTATGTATAAATAGTACTGTGTAAGATCAGTTTCAGATGGGCCTGTGTCTATCGACGGCGTGGTACCCTGAAATAGAAAAGAAGCTGAAGATATAAAGGCCACCAAATTCTTTGGTATTTATCACGCCAATGTGCATGATAAATGTTTATCAGAAAACTGATATTAGTTGCAAATAAGGTATATAGTTCCACATGATACTCATCAGTTAAATATATTGTCCGATGTCGGATACTGAGAGCAAAAAAATATTGAATAATTCATATTGAGAATCTACAAACTGTCAAACGTTAAATATGTGTTTCCTAAAATCAAATACATATAACGTTCTGCTCATTTACTGAATTATGCAAACTTCAAACAAACAAACAAACCAAAAAGAAGACAACAACAACAGCAGCAAGAAGAAGAAGAAGAACAACAACATGTATTTCTTACTTTGCAAGATGTTGCCTCACAGTGAAGCAGATGCAAATAAATAGATATAAGATAAAAAAGATTGAGCTAAGTGCAATCTACTGTGGTATCTTATACCCTCGGTTCTTTCTATATACTGCAGACAAATTAAATTGGCTTTCAGAAGCAGCCGTAGGCAGAGTCCAATGACGATTGCTTTAGGACAACACGGACGGGCATCATTAAAGAGAAATTTGGATTTTATTCAACTGAGCTTCAAAGATGTGTGCACATGTACTGCGATGATTTGGGCTTTCAGGAAACAATAAAAACTGTAAGGATGTGAAGATACAGCTGATCAACCCGCGCTCTGGTAGGCAACCGTTTAAGTATTGGCTACTTAAGCAATACCGGGTAACAATTCCATCTTAAATTATTTTGACATGGATTAAGATGTTGTTCCTCACATTTTTTTTCTCATGTGAATGAAACTTAAAACAACGGATGTGGTCGCTCGACAGGGATTTTAACATAAAAAAAAGTTTCAGATGTCCAAGATATACTATAATGAAAGGATTTATATATTGCATCATAGAAAACTATTTTCTAAGTATCTGCCATGTAATGAACGATAGTCGTTTTATTTTCAGACATTTGCAACAGTTTCAATTCTGTGTAAATTTCAAATGGGTTATTGATTGTGTATTTAATAAATTGTTGTCTTTCTATTGCAACTATCCAGTCGAGGTTTGTCATACTGCATTTGTTTAATCAGTACTAGACTATGAAATTGATATTGGCCATTGTTCGCTGTGTTGTAGGCCGGCGTCTTATTGTATCGCGGTACTTAATCATATTTTGGGTTTTTTCCTTACATCAGAGGTAATTACCTTACACCTGTGCAACTTAATCATGCTGTTCTATGGGTAAACAATACATCCTTGGTAATGATAAATTCAATGAATAAAATTATTTGTTTTTTTCTTTAATCTATTTCTCCGCTAGGCGGCGTGACGTCATACAAATACGCATATCGATATCGGGGATTCCTTGATACAGTGGAACCCGCGATACAATGAGAACCAAGTATAAATTTCTCTTTATTTGTACCGGTATTTATTTTTACGTCACACACAAGACAACTCTTTTGGTGACATGGTATCTGAAAAGTGGTCAACGCGTCTTCCCAGCTGGTAACGTGGCTTCAATCATACTATCGTATAAAGGAGATTGACCAGCTTGACCAATATATGGGCAAGTGGATAAAGTAAGAAACAAACATATTATGTTGCCATTCAAATGCGAGATGACAAGAGCGCGAAAGGCATTTGGTATTCAGATACATATTATCGAGGTG
This sequence comes from Pinna nobilis, assembly GCA_016161895.1. Lineage (NCBI taxonomy): Eukaryota > Metazoa > Mollusca > Bivalvia > Pterioida > Pinnidae > Pinna > Pinna nobilis. The sequence goes on from JACSZP010011859.1 coordinate 13,586, forward strand.
CACTGAACATTAGGTTAAAAAAAATAAATTCTATACCGGTTTTTGCGCAGGACATCAATGTAGAAGTTATTATGCTTTCGGTGAGTCATAATTAAAAAAAAATTCTTGACCAGTTTTTAAATATTTATGTGATGCTAAGCTTAAATTAAGTTCAAATCATTGCTTTTACTACTCACTCTAACTTCTGTCCAGTCAAAATCATCTGAATTTATGTCCTTCATAAAACACATCTCTCCAGGTCCAAATTTGCACAACAATTCTGTGAGATCTGCAATGGGAGAACTTCTAGTTGTTCAATGACTGGTATTTTTTTAATTCTACATTTGACTTCATCTACATTTGCGCGAAATCAAAACAAAGGTCCACAAAAGTTACATTCGGTTAAGGGTAATCTAGGTTGCTGATATTTTATTTGTCCGGTAAAAGTACAAGGATTTTACTTCAATGCATGATAGGTTTCTCATATGAGACTTAACTAACAAATAATAGCTTTTTAACGAGTTTCACTGGAAACTTTATTTCAAAGAGTTCAAAAGAAAAGCAAAACTCAACCTTGCTATCACATCTTACATACAGCGGGATCATCTGTGGAAGCAGTCGCTTGAGGTGCATCTAGTTCCGGATATCGGTAATCCAGATGATATCAAAACATTCCTATTATGTCATGGTAAATTTCCATTTTTTTTAATCGGAAATTTTAAAGAGACAATGAATCGTATTCACGTACGAAGTTTCAACAAATATACAAAATAAGCGGGGCTTTTGAAAATATGCCGGTATAACACATCATTATAAATCCAAGTAGGGATGTTCAAAGTTGTCTTTTAAATGCCAGCAGCCACTTCAAGCTAGTTACAAATGTTTACGTCTCTAACTCCGTACAAGGTCGATTTGCTGAGAATCAATTACAATCGATCTTCACATAAAGACCCGTCGATTAGAACACCATGTATTCATTTTGAAAAGCACTTGATGTTATTTCTTTTCCTGACTGTTATGCAGATTAGTAGATTCTCTCTTTTGACTGTCAATAATTGAGAAATCCAATAAGCCGGGTGCCAAGTTAACTTTGTCCGTTTCGATGCTTGTCGATTTTGACAAGTTGACTTGACATGAGTTTAACTGATTTTCTCAAACATCAACAGTCATTTTAAATTAATATTTTTTCTCTGATTGTACTCTCTTTTGATGGACTTTTTAGTGTGATAAGTATAAGAATGATAAAGGTCATCGATGTTGCTCACTTATAGGTCTAGACTGTATCATTCCGCCATTGCACTTTTTCCGTATTTTTTTCAGACGGTAAGAATGTATATTAAATGATTGTAGAAAATAATAATCTTTTACCTTGAGGGTATGATATAGGACTCCCAGTCCTCGGGGTAAGATTCCTCTCATACCCTTAAGGTTTGGTAAGATTCTAGTAATCATTTTGCACTAATTGTAAGATAAGTCCGTGAGAAACTTGACATATAAGCCCGAACTATCGCTATTAACTGAAATTGAATGTTCTGCTAAATATTAAGGGATCGTCAAATCAATGTTCGAAGAAGGAATTCATTGAGCATTCATTTATTGGCAATTCAATTGTCAACGAAGGAGCTCAAACAAAAGACGAAAACTTACGTTTCACATTGTTGTTATGCACATACGTTAAAGGAAAATGCATAGGTCAAAACGAAATTAATTATAAGACATTAAATACTTGTTAACAATGCACTCGTTTCACAAAATTTAGTTTTTTTGGCCTTGATTTAGTGGATTTATTACGTTGGGTACATAACTTCCCAGTTGAAAAAAGAACATTTGTGATGCTATGTCCTTTGCGATTGTTAATTTCTTTTACTGAAATGGTTGTTAAAAATGGACAGAGTGAAATTGACAACAATGGAAATATTCAAGGAACACGATGACAAGCCATTAAAATGAACTTAAAATTCAGCATATATGGAGACGGGGAGGAACAATTACAGAAAAAAGTTTGCGATACTTTAAATTAATATTCTGAACACACCACGTACCGTCTACTTTATCACAAATATCTCCAGAAAATCCCTGATCGCAATTACATGTGTGGGTTGTCGCATCTACTGGAACGCATGACCCGTAAACACAGTTGTTGATGCCTTCACAAACTATGCCGTAAAGGAAATACATGTATATACAAAAAAAACGTAAGATTTAAAAACGAATTACAAAATAAATACAAATAACCGCCGAAAGAGGGTCGTTCGCTATTGTTTTTAAGTTCGCATTCATGAATACATTACAGATGCGAATCTTGATTGAAAAATGGGGTAAACATACGTGCTAATATGTATTTCTATATTGATGTTTATAAGGGTGTAGTATAGGCAAATTTAGATCCCAATCACAACATCTGATATTTTATCTGTCATATGTTAACGCAAATAATACATTGGACCAAAATAGAGACCGTATTTCTCAGCGTTTATTTTTCTACCGCAAATAATTGGAAATTTGCAGCATATACATACATACATACATACATACATACATACATACTTACATAGCGACATAGAACTAGCGACCAACTACCGATTTGTAAATCAATCTTATTTACAAACGATACAAATTACGCACGTACAGGACAGTGCTGTGGGTCATCGGATTTAAATCAAACATACGACATTCCTGAGCGCAATTGGACTCACCAGTAAAGTACTTAGCAAGAAATGATATTGAACCTTTGAAATTGTCACTATGATGAATTGTTGTTTAACGTCCCACTCAAGAATATTTTACTCATATGGAGACGTCACCGTGTGCCGGTGAAGGGCGACAAATTTTGCCTATACCCCACACTTACGGCCGGTAAGCAAGAAGGGTTCTTTAACGTGCCCACGCCTTCTGTGACACGGGACCTCGGTTTTCGATGTCTCATACGAAAGACACTGTCCGCCAACCGCAGTGTTGCGCTGCGCAGATTCAAACCCAGTACCATTCGATTCGTTAACCACTCGACAACGGCGGTCCTCGTCACTTTGATAGATTAAGGTTCTACTCTAGATGTGAGAACATTCATTTATGTTAAGTCAGCGTATAATGATTACTTACCTGAGCGTTCACAAAAATCTCCGCTATACCCACTCTGACAATTGCAAGCGAAAGCACTTTTCGAAACAGCGTCGGCTGTACAGGCTCCGCCATTTTGACAGAGATTAAGTGAACAACCTTAAATCATAAAATAATAGAAGCCATAAAAATTTATCCAGAAGGCAATATGCAGCATAGCCATACTGGTAAAGCACTTGAATAAAACGACCACCCAAAATAAGGACCATCGGACTTCTGTCTGCGTGCCATTATTTTGGGTAATTGAACCATCTCAAATTGAGACCAATTTTAGACGGTAATTGTGTTTGTCCTTACAGCGAGGTTCTACTACAAAAGTATAATAAGACATTTCATTATACCAGCAGTAAACACACAATTGTGAATAAAATACGATATCGCATGTAACGCGGTACGGGTTGTTACGAGAAAATATATTTTCCAGTTCTCTTTCCCTGCATTAATTTTTAAGTACGAAAAACGAAGATCGGCTAAAACGAGATAAATATCTTGCTTCCTTCAGCTTTAATATATGTGGAGTTGATATATATAATGCCCTTTTACTTCCCCTTATTTCATTTATTTCCCCCTTTAATCAACTTTAGCAATGTAGATAGTATGGTAAGTTAGCCTACTTCCTTGTATATTAAAATTGATCCTTTTTACGGCTTAAGTAACTCTTGGCCTGAGGCTTGATCCGATTATCCGGACGATTCGTTTATCCGGACAATTTCCCTTATGGACGAATTTATCCGGATTCACGAGACGTCACCAAGTCTTATTGTGGTGTTTCAAAATTTATCACTTTTCGACACTACGAGTTGTTGAAGAGTTACGAGTCTGTTTTTTACCTAAAGCGACTTAAATACAAGACCAAAGTTTCTCCATTGCCTTCCAAACAACATTAAACATTTGTCTTATATGCTACACGCACTGGCAGTTGGATCTCCTTTTTATACGATGATTTGTTTTTCACTAACACAATTGTAAACATATGCAAAAAGTCATGTGCATTAAAACAAATCCTGCACATGAAATTGTCTTCAAAAACATGAAAGTTTGACTGGAAACATTTGGGGTGCATTGCACATTTTGGAATAATAATTTGGACCTCTAATCGTTTGAAGCGAACAATACAGACAAGACCCAGTCAATCTCGTTTAGACAGGTAATGTAAATCATAAGTCGTCGTAGTGTGAAAGGAAATAATTGTACTTGAGACCAACCCGTCGCGTGGTATGATATTTTCCTGTAGAGCAGCTTCACTGTAGATAGATTGGCTATTTTAGCCGACAAAAACTTAGAAGTATGACAATTTATGTGAATACTTAATTCTTCATATACATATATATATTTATATATACAGTCAAACCTTTTTAAAGAAACCGTCCAAGGGAAGAAACAAAAAGTGTCACATATGACAGGTGGTCTCTTAATTCAGGTGATTTATAGAGGAAAAACATTTTTTGAACTGCTCATTTAGGTCACATAAGACAGGTTTTCCTTTAATTCAGTGGGTCGCTAAGGCAGGTTAAACTGTATATATATACAAATGTAGCTAAATCGTAGACCCCTGGGGTAGTATTCACAAAGAGTCGTAAGTACAACTCCTACACTTAAGTGCAACTCCTAGAGTTCGGAGATATTCACAAAAAACTTGGACTTGCACTTAAGTGTGGGAGCTGTGCGTAAGTCTACGACAACCCAGTACCACTCTTAAGTACAACTTTCTGGTTGTAGCCAATGGAAATCAAGTAAAATAAAAATGGGATTAGTACTTGTGTATCCGAGAAAATGGTACCATAACGG
>JACSZP010011860.1:0-17236 GCA_016161895.1 Pinna nobilis
ACATTGCAATATGATATCAATATTACTAGGGTGTGAGAGATTTTTCTTAACATGTTTTTGTTTCGTAGTTAAATACATGGAATGGTACTGTCGAGCTGTCTCAGATTAAATCGTTAGGTCTATATATTTGATAGCGGGTAAAATATCTGGTATGAAAGATGCTGTTCCTTGATATTTTGAAGTCAATTAGTTTATCTTTAGAGAGCTATGACCTTGTGGAAATTGTTTTGAATTCGGAGTTGTGAATTTCAATGTACCTGGTACATGTAGCGTGATATGCCAGATATACAATCATGTACTGAAAAAATATCATGTGCGCTCTTTAGAATATCAGGGCGTTTCTTTCCACTAAAAGGTTCATTCACCTCTGACCTTTAGTATGCATGTTCTCTCAAGAAGCTCTGCTGTTGTCATCTTAGTCTTAGTCTTCTAAGTGTTTTAATGAACTGCATAGCTGAAGGTAATTGAAGTCTTTTTCATAGAATTATCTGACGGTAAATGGACCACCGGAATAGCCTATTGGTTTGGGTGATCACTATCACAGTGGCATATTGGTGGTGACATTTGCCCTGTTTGATTAAAGGTCCCTAGTTGGAATCTGGATTGTGACAACTACAATCGATCCTCATTAATCCAGACGCCAATAATCCTAATGCTTCGCCTTCCGGACGAAATTTCTACAGAACAAAATTCTCAAATTGCATTAGCCATAATGATAGGTACATTTATGTAATCTGAACGTTTCATTTATCCAGACTTGAATTTGCTTGGGAACAAAAGTTTCTGGATTAATGAGGCCCCACTGTATAAGCGGTTAGCTTGGGTAGCAACTGTCTGTTGTCTAAACGAAACTTGATCGAAGGAAAAGTCGTTTTTAGGATTTATTTGAACAAAAGTTTGAAACCTGAATTTCTGGTCATGTTTTCTACTCTTGGAAAAATTATGCTGATGACAGTATATATTCCTGGACAATATAAGTTTCCTTACAATTTCGAATAACATAGTACAAAGGAAATACATGAACTTTTTCAGAATCTTTGGGGGTCTCTTTCCCCATATATTGCAAATTTTTTTTTTTGGTTTTTCATTTTTGCATTTCCTAAATTCGTGGTTGTCCTAAAATGTAAAGCGGTAAGTCAAAAAGTGGCATGACTAAAGTGTGTCTGTAAGGCTACTTTTGCTGTTTTGTTTTCTAATACATTTGTTTATCAAGATGGACAACTCTGTATTTGCATTGCAAGTATTAATAGTCTCGGACTGGTAGTGCTAATTCTGAAACCTATCTTTAACAGGAAATATTACTTCCAAGGGTTCTTTACTCAGAGAGTAAAATTTAAGTTTAATGAAATTAGACTCAAATATTGAAAAATAATTTCATCAAAAAAAAAAAAAAAAATACAAAAAAAACCCCAAAACAACAACAACAAAACATAAGCAAAAAAAAAAACAACACATACAGTAACTGTGATATATACTTGAAGGTAAACAACACCGTGTGAAATAAGGAATATATTTTGAACCATTCATTTGGATATAATGTCTTATTCGGAATCATTTTAGTGCAGTGATTGATCAGATAGTGTTTAATCTAATGTCCATAATATGCTACAATACAAAATAATTTTTCAACAAATGTCAATAAAGAATTTCACCTCATGGTTCGATGAGTGTATGAATGTTCATGCACACATTTTGTGGTGACACAAGGACACTACGTGTAAGTTAATTGTCGCTAAACCGTTTAGTGTTACGTCCCTGCCATATTTACACAATTAATGGCAAGAACAAAAATCAAGAGATTACGACTAATTAAATTCTGCATGAACGAACAGTCAATGTGCAGCCATTGCACAAATGTAAAACAAGATAGTATTCAGATTTGGCTTGACACTGCTCTGACTCAAATATTTAATAAACACTTGACGATGCCAATCGTTAGTCCTGGGGGAGGAACAATTTCAACTTTGCAATCAAACATTCAATAGACCCATTACAATAATGTTCTTATCACTGTCTAGTTGTCTATTTCGGCCATGCCTCTTGTTTCATTATTTTGAAGTTGAGTCTCAGCGGAGCACGACGTTCGCTGGCCTTGGGGAGGACATTTTTGTCTGTTCTTCCCATGAATATGTTAGAACAATTCAATTTGTCCTCACTTGATTAATGCACAGTCATTTTATCAAAGAGTTGATGGAGTAATTTGACATTTTTGTTAAGGAAAAATCCATGTTCTTGACAGTTTATTAAATTATTTGAAAGGAATAATGAAGAAAAATCTCATTCCCGATTTGTAACAATGGATATTTGGGATCAGTGACTGTCATAGATTAAGAAAATCTATACTGCAGTAGGCCTATATAAATTTTCGGATGCTGTAGGTGCATGTGTGTAGAAAGATTTATTTATAATCATCTTATTTATCCAAATACATGTGTTACTTTTTTCCTAATATTTCATCTTTTCTTTGGGAACTGACATGATGATCAGTTGCCACCCTTTATAAATCTGAAGAGTTTTATGTCATTGCTGGTTTTTTATTATTTCTATATATATTTCTACAAAAATGTTATAGCGTATTGTATACAGCAAACATTGCTTTAGCAACCACCTGGTCTCAAAGACTGTTTTTTGCTTTCCTCAAAAGTACCATTTGTGAACAAAATCAAAATCAATTTGAAGACCATCTCCCTATAAATCCCAGTTTCTGATGTCTCCAGGTCAGTAATTAAGGGTTACCATGTGACTGTTTTACAAAAACTGACAGGGTATCCTTGAATCCCCTGTCAGAAATGAAGTTTCACCGTGAGGCCTCAGCTGAGCGGTGAAACGGACATTTCTGACAGGGGATTCAACGGTACCCTGTCAGTTTTTGTAAAACAATCATATGGTAACCCTACTTTAATGCTCCTTACATTATTTTAGTGTTGATTCTTTAGTATTTTGTCGGAAACTGCCGATACGCATAGATGTCCTACTAGGCCATTACAATAAAAACGTGATGTCATCTTAAATCTAGCAGTGAATTGTGAATACCCTGCGAGTTTTCAACTTAACTGACCATGCAATCAAATAACGCGAAACAAACACGGTGCATTAGAATCAAGGATACCCTGTCAGTTTTTGTAAAACAGCCACACGGTAACCCTATTTTAATGCTCCTTACATTATTTTAGCATTGATTCTCTTGTATCTTGTCAGAAACTGCCGAGACGCGTATATTAGATGTCCTATGACCAAATTACCATGTAGGCAACTACAATGACGCTTTTGTAATGTGTAAACAATCAAAAAGTGACCTCATCTAAAAACTAGCAGTGAATCCTGAATATCCTGCGAGTTTTCAACTTCTGACTGACCAATCAAATAACACGAAACAAACACACTGCATTAGAATGAGGTAATTATATACAGATTTCACTGTAGTTTGTTATTTTCAGATATTTTGAGATTTCTCCTTCTGACACTAATTAATTATTTCACTCCAATGTCTTTTTAGTTTTCCTTGTAAATGTGTAAAAGTGTTTATTTTCTCTTATTTCCTTTTTCCTGACACCGTTCTTCTTTATAAAGAAGTTGATTTATACACAAATGATACTATTGGGGACACTTAAAATGGTCTTTGTAGCCAGGTGGTCTTTATAAACAGGTAGTCGCTCATTCAGGTTTAACTGTACCGCTAACTTTTCACTCAAATAAGTTTTCATTATAATTCTCGCATTTTGTCAAAATTTGAATGAAAATTTTCAATTTTTGATATTCAACACATGTATACATGTCCCTAAAATCCACATTAGTTTTAAATGATTCCTTTGGTGCTTTACATATAATATATTCCCCCAGTAAGCTTATCAGTATGGCAGTACATGGCAGATAGGTTATCATACATGTAGATAAAAGGTGAAACCCAATAGCTTACATTGTTGACTTGCACCCATGATTGTGACGGCAGTCATTTCTATTGATCTTTAGTAATCTTATGTATTTGGTGTCCTGTCTGCTTGTCCCTTGTCCTGATTTCACATAACATGTTAAGAAATGATTTTGAATCAAAATTTTACATTTTTGTCTAAAATGTATCAAAATCACTTGTGAAAATTACTACAAGAAAGAAATAATTTCCTACTGATGCTGTATCCAGGATCACACATTTGTTTTTCAATACCCATTACCGTAATGGTTGCTAGATAAAAAAAGTAGAAGTTTGGCCCTTATGTTGTACCAAGATGGTCGGAAATTGGACATTTATGATTCATTAGTGGTATACTCAATTTTGCTCCTGAATTGTTAATTAATTAAATTCAAGTGTTGATATAGGCGCCAAATATATACAGTCAAGTCTCATTAATGGGGATGCCAAATATCAGTATGCATTATCTTCAGGATGAAATTTCCAGAGAACAAAATTTTCAAATTGCATTGGGCGTTATCATATGCATGTTTCAGAAATCTGAATGCTTCATTTATCCGGACAATTTGCTTGAGAACGAAATTCTCTGGATTAATGAGCCTCCACTGAATATTCTGTAGCTCTAAAAAGAATTAATGAATTTGAGTTGATAAATCAGAACTGCAAAAAAAACTTGTGGCTTTTTTTTTTTTAGTACTACATGTATACAAGTATTCAATAATAAATGAAATCATATCTTTGACAACAATCTGTGCCTTGGCGTGCAGTTATAGCTGTCAGGTATATTTACCAGGTCACTGATATTGGTGTACTGATCGAGACATATGTAAATATAATAAAAGATTAACCATACACCACTTTGGTCTTTTTGTCACGCTTTGACAGATTACAAGCTTTTACTTTTTGAACTTAGACCATGTCAATCAGTCTGATTGATTACCTATAGGTTATTTTGTGGGACCCATCTTTTATTTTCTAGATTGTCATACATGTATGCAGTAATACTCTCATACAAAATTGTTAAAAGTATGACATACAATGACATGAATTTGTATTTGTTGTTGTTAATCATCCCATGGAGACATCACCAATCGCTCCTAAAGGGTTTTAAACTGTGGCCTATCTTAGACACTTATGAATATATGAACTTGCAATGATCCAGGGATCTTATACATGCTGACATGGGATGCATGTTTTTTTATGTTTTGTTTTGTTTTGTTTTGTTTTTTTTTTTGGGGGGGGGGGGGGGGGGGATTTTGTTTTTTTTTGTTTTTTTTTTGGGGGGGGGGGTGTCTTATAGACAAGAAATTAAGCTTATACATGCTGTTGCTGGGAAGATGTTGGAGGGTTTGAGGTCTAAATACAAGAAAAAGCAACAGCGCCCTGCTTGGATTGGACCTATAGACTCTAGAACTTTTAGCAGCTGTCAAATTTGAATTTGTATTTGACATAGCTCACAGTTATCAAAAGATAATTATTTGTACCAGTATTTAGTTTGAAAGGGAGAGCCAAACAGGTTACCTTTGTACAGGATATCTTTGCTTAATGGTTTTTTTTTTTCTAATTTATTGTTATCAGTTCAGGCAAACAAACTTTTGATCCAGTTTTCCAAGATAGATTAAAAAAAAAATCAAATTTTAATATCAAATTTTGTCTCATCACTAAATAAAAAAGAAATAAAAATAAAAAGAAACAATTTATATGATATATACATGTATATCATAAGACCTAACAGCTTAAGGCTACTATCTGTTTTTTTTTTTCCTCATTTGTTTGTTGATCCATCAATCGCTAGACTACCGAATGCACAATTTTGATAATTAAGATATTCAACAGATATTTGTTTTGGGTGTGTTTTATTTGACTAAGTTTGTACTCTAACACAACTGTGGGTTAATTTGTCGCATTAATTCTATTTCTTGACCCGCAATGTACGTATAGTTGTCTGTATCAATATCAATTGATTTACCATAGTGACCTGCTTTGTTGTTGTATTTCTAACCCTTTCAACACTTCAGACTTTAATTGAATAGTCTAAAACAATAGAGAAGTACATACCATTTTAATATCAAGGAATAATAGAGTTAATTGATGTCCTTTTCAAGAATTTTATTCTCAAATGGTGACATTATCAAATGCTATCACATTTTGGCAAGTGGTCAGCGATAAAGCCTCAGAGAAGTGAGGGATCTATCAAAAGCAGGGGTGTGGAAATAATAGCTTGTCCAACTTGCCTGACCCGTTAAGTTGGGTACTGAGATAAGTAAATTCTTTGCTTTTTATTTGTCCAAGGACAATTAGTGTTTTAAAAGGGTCAAAACTAAGATATGGGCAAGCTAATTCACGATCTGGGCAATTGGTTTTATAAAATGTACTTTCCCAAGGACAAGTGCCCTAAACATATATTTTCAGGTTGGAGGACAAACTCCCCTTTGTGTAAAAAAAAAATTAGTCAAAGAATCTAACCATCGTTATTTTATTAAACAGTTTGTTGTACATGTGATGATGAAAAGAAATCCTGGGGACCACAAGGTTTTGCAAAGTAAATACAGTCAAAACTGTTTTAAGAGACCACCCAAGAGATGAAGTAAAAGGGTCACATACATGTATGACAGGTGGTCTCTTTATTCAGGTTATTTATATGGAAATTAACCATATTGTGAACCACACATTTAGGTCACATAAGACAGGTTTTCCTTTAATTCAGTGGGTCACTAAGGCAAATTAAACTGCATATACATTACTTTGAAAATAAAATGTACATTACAGGCATATATATTGTTTAATGTTTGTTTCATTTCTTTTATATTGTATTTTTAGGGAGGTGATGATATTATATTTGAGACATTCTACCACAGAAGTGGCCGTGAGTTCCATTGTATGTATCTCAATGGCATCAGGTTTTACCTAGATGACTGGGGCTCTAAGGTAAGTCTAATTCTTCTTTGTAGTTACCTCCCCTGATCATGCTGATAATGCTATGGCTAGCACTTAGAGTTATCTCCCCCTTTTCAGCCACCATCATACTGATGGAAGTGATCATAAAAATGAAATTTTGTCCCCTATGGGAGGGGGGGGGGGGGGGGGGGGGGGNNGGGGGTTATTGCTATTTCTAAAAAAAGTTCCCAATAGATCTTCATAAGACTTTGGATGGAGGTCCCCATTGGGATGTAGTTTTGCATACCGTTGTTTAGATTTGATAAGAAAATAATTGGGGCCCTAAAGGGGGAACTTTAGCATTAAAAAGTCAATTTTTTTATCACTATCTCTGAAGATATACTGAAGGGATCTCCCTCAAAATTTGCATGGAGGTTCCCTTTGGGCTTTAGTGTGAGATCTATATCTTGTCTTTCCTTACATGTATGCTTATATCTGTTTTCCAGTTAAGCTTATCTCTCATTGCAAATGAATTTTGTCTTAAACATGAGGTGATTTTTGCCATATAATGTCGATACTTGAAAACCATCATTATGTCCTTGAAACTAAGTCATTAAAATGTATAAGAATTTTGTATCATCAAATCTGTTGGTTGTTTGTATTGTTAATTAATGTCCCACTCAAGAATCACTCTCTCATATGGAGATGTCACCATGTGTTGGTGAAGGGCGACATGTGACTGTGAATTTTAAAAGAATTTGAAACAATGATAAACTCTTGGTTAAATCAGTTTTGATTTTTTCTTTTAGGAATGGCAACCTTTCCCAAAGCGTTGGTACAACGAAGGATTACTTATCACAAATTCTGTTGTCAAAGATCAAGAAAACGTAAGATCACTGTGGGGTTTATTAGGTTTAAGCTTTGTTCATTTTACAATGATTAACAAACAAGTTTAATTAACTTATATTGACGTATATTCTTGCTGGCTTTGATGTCTAAGAGGGGAGGTTCTTGTTGTGAGAGGAAATAGGAATACTCGGAGAAAACCAATGTGTCTGAGTTGGTGACCACCATACCATCTCCCATACTACCCTGACAGATCCAAGGATCGAACCCAGGGCATATTGGTGAGAAGCAAGTGTGCTGACCACTACGCTACTAGGACACCCACTACTCAGGATTTTTTAACAATGGAACCTGTTCTTTGAGATCCCTGCAAGTTTTAAAAGATCAATTATTGAAATCATTCTTTTAAGTATTCCTACCTGGTATGAAAAAAAGAACTGACAAGAGAGAAAAACAGTCTTAACCCATCTACCCTTAAAGACACAATTGGACTCACCTTAATCATTAGTTTACAGAAGAGTCTATTTTTCAGGGGTAGATTGGTTAAAAAATACATTTCCATAGTTGTAGGTGTGGTCTCTCAGAACAGGTACCTTTTGTGGAATACTTGTCATACTCGCCAAGTCTCCCACATAAATAGGGAGACTTCCAATTTTTTTATGCAAAAAATGGATTATTTCTTTCACGAAAAATGCATATCTTCCCAATGAAAAAATTAAATTTTCTTATTGATTCCCAGTAAAATCAAGAGTTTCCCCCCATGAGATTGAATATCTTCCCCATGGAAATTTGTCAAGATTTTTCAAGGTTGGCAAGTCTGATATGTTCAAGAATACATATCAAGGTCAACTTTTTTTGGCTCTGGGGTTCACTGCATAGATAAGGATACATGCACCGCTTGCATATACCTTGTATAATAACTAATGTCTTCATTGCTTGGTTCTAATTTCAGGAAAGACGGAGAGAGACAGAAGCATCCGGAGCATCTGGTGGACAGCAACATCGCTCTCAGCAACAGCGGGGTCGGGGCAGCGATGACAGAGAGGGAGAAATAATTCACCCCAAAAAGAGCAAGATCCCAACTTATATATTTCAGGTGTGTGATATATTGAGACATTTCTGAGGATTAGGTATCTAACCTGATCATCCCCAAATTTCAAATTGGAATGCTCTTTACTATTGCCTTAGGCCAGTTCATTATAGTCTGTGGTGCTGGAAGAGTTCACAATCCCACACAACACAATGGTCCAAATGTATACTAGTAAGTTGCAATTGTCAAGTTTACCCTGAAAATAGCTATGTAGTGTCAGTAAGGTCTTTTTTACCATTTTTGACATATTGATCTTACATTATAAGAAAACCAGAATACCTCATTTGAAATTTTCTTTCCATATCTGCAGAGAAAACACAACGTCCATTGTTTCTATGACCCTGACCAAGGTCAGTGGATGAGGATGCCAATTGGCTACGAGCTCCACCATGATATGGTCCGTAAGCTAGTGGATCAGGTGGATGAGGCACTTCCACATTGGAGTGATAGACATGATATACTGGCCATGCTGAGACAGTGTAATTATGACGCTGACGAATGTATCAACACATACTTAATGCTGGATGGCGATCGTAAGTCTTTTTTCTTTTTTATTCAATTCTTCTTGTGTTACTTTTATCTTGACTGGCTCAATTTCCATCATATTTTTTGCACATGCTTTACTCATTGACCCCTGAAAAACTAAAATGAACTCTACCAGTCCTTGAGATGGATAAGTTCAAATGTGGCATTAGGGGTCAATGATTTAAAAGGAACCACAAGTATTTCAATATTTTATGTATAACATCTGGTGTTTTCCAAAAAGGAAGGGCTTAAGCCTTCTGCTCATTACCCATTAACCTCTGACAGAACAATGAACTCTTCAATAAAACAATGATTTTAGGATTTTCTAAGGTTCTTTAGAAGCTGATATATTTTATTCTGCAGAAGGCATGTTCCATCATGTTCCTAATCTGTTATAGTGGAGCCAGAAGGTAGACATGTTTAATGCCCTCACATAAGGGTATAACTAAAATCTTCTTGTCATCTGAGAGCCACTATTGCCTTGTGGTTATCATGTTTGCCTATTGATTGTGAGGTTATGGGTTCAAATCCAAGACACCCTGCAATTGGCTGTCCCTGTCTTTTGGATGAGACAGCAAAAACTGAGGTCCCGTGTCACAGTAGGTGTTTGCATGTTAAAGAACCCTCCCTGCCTGCTCTATGGCTATACATGCTGAGCATAGGCATAATTTGTCACCATTCACCGGCACACATTGACGTCTCCATTAAAGTGATAGATTCTTAATTTGGACATTAAACAACGTTACAAACAACCAACCAACCAATTTTGTCATCTGAGAAGTAATTAACATGTACGTCTCTACATTTCAAATATCTTGTATGTATGTCCCTTACACTGAGGGAGGGATCACAACCATTATTTTTCCTTTCTTTTTTTATTATAAAAATGCTTTATGTTCTAGTACAAAGATTATTGTTACAGAGTTATGATTTGTATTTGGCTTCTATTCATTAACCCTTTCAACACCACATACCATAATGGACTGGTCTAAGACAATAAAAAAGATCATACCATTTTGATACTTGGGGTTGAAAGGGTTTTTTAATACTGTCATATTTAAGCATGAATTTGATGCACTATACCAGAAAGTAGACTTAGGATTTTATTTTCTCTTTATTCATATCTTTTTTACTCATTCAAGGTACTTGAATACATACATACATGTATATTCATGTATTTCTTTTTCTTTTTCATACCAGCTTGGCTTAAAGCTCCTAAAACACATAAAGAGGCAAAAATAGCAGAAGAGCAGAATGAGGCATTTGAAAAAACTCAGCAAAGACTGAAAGAACTGGTAAGCTAAAGATAAATTGATGGGTGTAAGAGAGGGGTGATAGGAGATGTAACTTAACCTTTGATTTTGTAGAAGAATTTTACACAGCTAAGAAAACCTAAAAGAGATCAAGTCATATCACAGAAAATTATGTTTATGTTGCATACTCATTTCATAAAACCAATTTCCTTTGTCTGTCACAGCCTTTATTTTTTTCAAGTTTTGATTTAACAATTAGTTACATGTAGTTAGTTAGTTAATGTGGTTTAACGCCACTTTCGACAATCTTTCAGTCATATAAAAATCAAACATATACATTTATTCAAGAATTCTAAATGAAAATCCACCCTTTCCCCATTTCAAAAGCAAAATTGAAACTTTATTAAAAACAGGAAGTGAAAATAAACTTTTATAAAGTTCTTTGTTGTTGTATGTACAAAAATTATTTTTATCATTGGATAATAGATGAAGATTTATCTAAATGATACCACCCTATCTACATTGTAATTTTTCTATTCAAATTGTTGATTAATTGCCATTTTGGATATCACAATTGTTGTAATTTGCTGTTGACATCAGCACGATTTAACAATTTTCGTTTATCGTTTTAGGAAGAGGCATTACGTATTGAGAAACAAGGGAGACAAGAAGCTGAAAAGATTGTACGTACATAATGTACCTGATGTTGTTATGACTTATTCTTAACAGAAACTATAATGGTATGGGTATATATGGTAATGGGAAAAGATTGAGCTATCTTTTATAAATGTAGATTAAAAAATGGATATAAAGAGAGGGATAAAATCTAAGAAAATAATACTCTCGGTAACAAATTGTCATTTTAAAAATATACCTGTTTTTTTTTTAATCTTCTTGTATGTGCAAGGAGATCTAAATGATGCATTTGTATATATGGTCTAATAAGTCAAAGAGGAGTAACTCATGCTGGTTTTTTATTCACTTTCCTTTCTTTCCAACACTGCATGAGGTAGAAAAACCATTATTCAAAAAACTTCCTTATCATCAAAGAAAAAGTAAATACATTTGCATTTAGTTAAAATATTTGCTTATTTACAATTTATTAGGTAAGAGACCAAGAGGAAAAAATATCAAATCTGGAAGTTGAAGCTAAACAGAATGAAGCACAGATTATGGCTCTTACAGGAAACAGGCCAAAGACGTCCATGCAACGACCCAAGACACCACAGGTATAAAGTAAAATCAGTCTTGACTAACCTCTATCATGAGGTACCTCCTCTATTGAGAAACTATTTCCTAAGAATTAATGCACGAATATTTGTCCCTGTTTTTGCAATGGTGCATAGACTTGTCTGGCTATTCGTCTGTCTGTCTCTCCATCGATCTATGCATTAGTCTGTCCTCTTTCTACATGTATCTGTCTGTTCATCAGTCAGTAACAAACAAAAATATTAATGTTGGATATATATTTTAACTAAAAGTGACAGAGCTCTTGATATTTTACCAGTGATCTCCCCAGGCCCATATAGTATGGTGGTACCACCACACTATTTTGATTAACCACCACACTATCTGTATTACCCTCATTCTCTTGTTGTCTCCCACCACCCTATTTCATTTACATATCTAGCAATTATTGACCAAGGTAGAGTGATTTACAGATTAGTTTACACAAATTACAAAAAAATCGGTTTTTACTGTCTCATCCGAAAGACAGTGACAGCCAACCACAGTGTGGCACTGCCCTGATTTGAACCCTGGACCCTTCGATTCCAAGACGAACATGCCAACCACTCGGCCAAGGGGGCCCCAAACGAAAGTTTGACTTTGGCTTATGAAGCAGTATCTATAACTCTCTGAATTTGATTGTTCACTTCAGAAAACCTTTTGTGCAAGACTGCCTGTCTTGAAAGACTATATAAATTAGGAAAAATCATATACATGTAATACTATAAAAAAAAATTGAAATGTAAAATTTCTCTCTGATTTATTTTAAGGTTGTCACCCAAATTGTAAAAGAAGAAACAGTGCGTCCCGAGGATATTGAAATTCTGAACGACACAGCAAAGGACCTCAGGAAGGCTCAAGTCCACCTGAAACTGGAGGTCCAGCGATACATGGACAGCATCAGGGATATGATGGCTAAGGTTTGTATATAGTTATGGTCAAGGCAGCATAAAATGTGATTGCTTAAATAATGGCATTGTACATAGTTATACTTCAGGCAGGATAAGATATATGACAGCTAAGGTAATTTTTAAATATATAAAGTATAGACTTAAGGAAAGATGGATAAAATGGGAGGGAAAATGCAAATTTAACACAGAAACACTCATTCAATTACAGATGAAAATGGAATAATTAAAGAATACCCGTGCTGATGGCTTGCTGAAGATTCTTTTGTTGATTTGAAAATTTCATATTTTTTAGGCTGCAGCTGGTGTTAAGAAAATCAAAGCAACAAATTCAGGAAGTGCTGAAGAGTTAGAGGAAGTGAGGGCACTGTACAGGAAAGAGGCCATGCAGAGGAAGCTCTTGTACAATCAGGTATAGTGATTCGTGGATTATTTGTTATCTATTTAACCTTGCCTAAAGACCACCTCACTTACATGTAAGAAAACACTTCCAAATGCAGACTTTCAAAATACAGTCTGCATATCAGTCATATCAACCTCACTTAGGAGACCACCTCACTAATCAGACCAAATTTAGTCGTCAATTGATTGGCTTTATGCTATAGTGAATATAATAGTCTTATAAGGGAGGTTCCATTGTACTTTATGAGGTATGTATTGTCTCAGGTTAAAGTGCTTGTCTAAAGATTGATAGCTTGGGGGAAGCAGAGTCCAGTTCACCTGCCGTATAATGTCTATGTCCTACTAATGAAACAGCAAAAATCAAGACCCTCTATCTAGGTTTCACCTTGCGTGCTAAAACTTCCCATTGCATTGCCCATTTCACTTGTCAAAGTTTGTGACGATGGCATCAGCTTGATGCCATCATGATATGATTGAAATAATGCTGCAAAGTTGAATAAAATATCTTTACATTGGCATAACTGAAACAATGTTGAAAATGATTTAAAACACCTTTACATTTTATTTAATTTACTGATCTCCATTTATCTTGTATCCTCTTTTAAGGAAAGGTGCAATGTAAAATGATATACCCTCCCATTATATTGTCATAAATTTTTTATTACTGGAATTCATTATTTGTTTTTAGTAAAACACCTTTACATTATTTTTGATATACTGATCTCCATTCATCTTGTTTTGTCCTCTTAGGAAAGGTGCAATGTTATGTAAAATAATGTATCCTTCCATTACATTGTCATGCATTTTGTATCACTAGTATTCATACTTGTTTCTTAATGATTAGATAAACTATTTTATCAACTGTTTATCACCTCTTTTTCTACGTTTTCAGTTACAAGAGTTGCGTGGTAATATTCGTGTATTCTGTAGAGCCAGGAAAGATGACAGAGGGGAACAATGTCTACGCTTTCCCTCTGATCAAGATGTTGTCTGCTTGGACAAGAACCAGGGCAAAAAGATGTTCTCTTTTGACAAAGTGTTTGATCCAAACTCAACTCAGGAACAGGTGATTCTTTTATTCCTCCATAATTGAAGAGTCAGTGACATATCCAGTTCTTGGTCTGTTTCTCCAACTGTTTTCATAACTTGTTTACATTGACTTTTGATTGATAAGACAAAAGGTTTTCATATTTCACTTACATTGGAGTTGGTATATAACGAAGTCGAAGGGGATTGACTTTTGACTTTGTTATAGGCATCCTTTGTTTTAAGCATCAGAGTTTACTACATAAATAGATAAATAGTAATTCTTTTGGGGGATTGTATTCACCTTCTTTATAGCACTAATTTCGCTTTAATCCGATTCGTTATAGATCCACTCTACTTTACATATTGTGTATAAAAATCAGTCTTCTATTTGGTACAGAGCTTTTTTTATGCCCCCATAGTTGAAGGTTAATTGTATGTAGTCTTTTGGTCTGTCTGTTTGTCATTCTATCTGGAAAACTTTAACTATAATGTCTGTTTCTGAATAGTATGTGTTAAATAACTTAAGTACATGTCCTTGAAATTGCTATGCCGTTTTAAACAAAATAATTTTGAATTCTTCCTCTGAACTATATCCCTTTTTTATATCAGATATTTGAAGACACAAAGCCCATTATTACATCTTGTGTGGATGGCTACAATGTCTGCTTAATGGCGTATGGACAGACTGGTTCAGGGAAAACGTTTACA
The DNA here is from genome assembly GCA_016161895.1 of Pinna nobilis. Lineage (NCBI taxonomy): Eukaryota > Metazoa > Mollusca > Bivalvia > Pterioida > Pinnidae > Pinna > Pinna nobilis. The sequence goes on from JACSZP010011860.1 coordinate 14,773, forward strand.
ATGATGGGACCAGAGAACAACCCTGGAATAAACATAAGGTAAAGACTGGTATGGTATGGTATTGTTGTTTAACGTCCCACTCAAGAATATTTCACTCATATGGAGACGTCACCATGTGCAGGTGAAGGGCGACAAATTTTGCCTGTGCTCGGCACTGCTGGCTGTAGAGCAGGGAGGGTTCTTTAACGTGCCAACACCTACTATGACACAGGACCTCGGTTTTTTACTGTCTCATCTGAAAGACAGGGACAGCCAACTGCAGAGTGGCACTGTGGGATTCAAACCCAGGACCCTTGGATTTCGAAGTAGAACACACTAACCACTTGGCCAAGGAGGCCCCTAAAGACCGGTAGAACAGATGTAGTATTTATGAATGTTGTGAATGTTGCAAGGGAGATAACTTGCATACATTTTTACAGCTTTCTTCTAAATACCAACACTGTATGCAAGTTATGGTAGAGTACTACCTTCAGGACAAGAGGCCATGGGTTTGAGCCCCAGCTCCAGGTTATTTATTGTCTTTTTCTGTCCTTCAGATGAGAAAGTAAACACTTAGGCCCCATATTTCAGTTTATGTTGGCATAGGAGAACTGTCCATAATAGATTTAGTACATCAAATCACATGTGTGTCTTTTAAAAGAGCAAGAAATAACGAAAAGTTTCAAATCATCTTGAAACTTAAGCCAAAAATATTGAAATAATATCAACAAATTGAAATCACTTAACACTCTTGCTGCCAGCACTCTGTTGCAAGACGTTCCGCCATTGCCACTGAGAACTATTGATGTCACGTTGAAATGATACAGATACCCACAAAAAGCATAGATGTCTTTACAGTAACAGATTGTTTCTTGTCGCCATTTTTAGGAAATTTGTTTCATTTTGCCACCTATAGTTACAGGATCTATTAAAAGCGTAGTCAAGAATGTTTGATTGGCCCCTGAAGTTAATTGTCCATGTTTGTGTATTTTGTTTTCATACTGATTCAAAACTACCTTATTTAACAAGTTTTCATTTTTGTCTACCAGGGCTATCAATGAGCTGTTCAAAGTATGTAAAGAGAGACAGGAGACGATGACCTACACCATGAAGGTATTTATAGTTCTGTTTATGTTACACTTGACTTATTTGTAAATCCTGTGTTTAATTGCAATGCTTTGATAATTGATAATTCCATTCTCTAATTTCTAAGGATAAATCTAATGCATGCACTCTTTGCTCATACTTGTAAAAATTAAAACCAAACCCTGTTAAAAAGAGAATCTAAGCATAATTGACCAATATTGGTATATACTTTGCCAGTTCCAGGGAGGTTCAGACCCCCTTCGACTCCTTCCCCCTTCTAGATCCACACATATTCTGTCGGTTGGTGTAAGTCATTATTTAAATGAATAATTTACTAAGCCACAGTCTAAAAATTTGGGTATTTGGTTCCCTAGTTTGGAGGCTGGCAGAAACTCCATTTGTTGTTGTTGTATTGTTGTTTCACGTCCCACTCAAGAATATTTCACTCATGCGGAGACATTGCCATGTGCCGGTGAAGGGCGTCAAATTTTGCCTATGCTCAGTACTTATGGCTGTAGAGCAGGGAGGGTGTTTAAACGTGCCAACACCTACTGTGACACTGGACCTCAATTTTTACTGTCTCATGGCCAACCGCAGAGTGGCGCTGCGGGATTCAAACACCGTACCCTTTGATTGAAAGTCAAACCCGCTAACCACTTGGCCATCAAGGCCCCCACTTCATTTAAGTACTTTGAATTACATGAATAAACAACCTAGTAAGACTTTAAAAGTACAATTGCCTGGGCTTAAACCTCACACATTATCTACAATATTGGTGTTAACTCTTCTTATTTTTGCTTTATTACTACTTTTGTTGGGGTTTTGAATTAGTTTCCTGTCTTAGAATTGAAATAAGTTTCTCCAAATCAACAAAATAACAGAATATCAAATATATTTGTAGGTGGCCTTGGTAGAAATCTACAATGAAACCATCCGAGACTTACTGACAAATGACGCCAAGGTACTGGAGTTGAGAACTGCAGGAAATAAAGTCAATATTCCTGGACTTATTGAGACAGAAATTAAAAACATGGATGACATAAAGAAAACAATGAAAGCTGGTGACAAAAATAGATCAGTGGCGTCAACCAAGATGAACTCCACCAGGTTTGTTGACTTTCTCAGCAAGTGTTATAATGCTCACTAATGAACATGTTGCTCAAGAGCTATTTTGTATTTGTTCTATGGATGCATGCATATTCATCTACACTAAATTCAAAAATTACTACCGGAAATAATTTTTTTGGTCGTCCGTCCGTCCGTAAACTTTTCACATTTTTGACTTCTTCTTCAGAACCACTGCAGGGATTTTGATGAAACTTGGTAGGGTTGAAGTACTCATGGTCCCCTACAAGTGTTGTTGTTTTTCGGGTGGATCCATCCAGGGGTGGAAAAGGGG